>AWUE01019392.1:0-51543 GCA_001974825.2 Corchorus olitorius
TTTTTAATCTTTTTAGATTTTCTTTTAATTTCTTTTTATCCTTTAATAAGTATTGGTTGGACAATTCATTTAACTTATATGGGTATGAATGTATCAATATTAGCAAGAGGATTTTAATATTTGATTAATGATAAATAGAATTTTTTTTTTAAAAAAAAACCATACTTTCAATCCGAAAAAAATCTTTGTGCATGAGTTTTGATGTTGTTTTACTTGAACGATTTTGAATGATTGAGTTTTGAAAGTTTGAAGGTTGAGAGAATTTGAGAGAATTGAAAATTTTGAAGTTTGAAGAAAATAAAGTAAAGGGCAATATAGTCTCAGGAGGGGGTGGTGGCTAGTAAAAGGGGGCGGTATTTAGTAATACCCATTTTATTATTTATGATTATTCTTGAAGATTAGCATCAACCATTTTTTTAGTTGAAATCATCCACACCCATTTATAACTCTAAGACTTTTAATTTCTTTTAATTAATAGTATTTATTAATAAAAAAAAATCAAGCAGAGAAATGAAGAAACAAAACCAGAGACTAGGTAGCTCCCCAGCAAGATACAGGGGAGCAATACAATACAATTATCACTATCAATGTTTCAAACTCCAATAATTAAAGAAAGAAAGATTAATATAGAGTCACCAAAAACTCTTTCTAATCCATTTAGTATAGTGTAGTAACTGTATGGGGTGAATACTAAGGTTCCTTAAAAATTCAGGGAAGTGAGAAATGAAAGTTTTCTCTCGTTCTGTTCTCTCTGTTTCTTCCCTTCCTCCTTTGGTTTTCTTTCCTTTCTTTCCTATCCCCCTAGGAGTCTATAGTGGTGGTTTTATCCTGTCTTGGTACAGGTTGTTTTCCTTCCTTTTCCGTTCAAGATTGGGTGAGGATTGGTTTGTTGTGATTTGTTTGAATTATCATAATCCTTTATCCCGTTTTCAAATTGAATTTCAAATTCAAAATGGATGTTCTTATTTTTATATCTCAGCACAAACTCTGCAGAGTTATTTTGTCTTTCAATTCTCTATTGCTTTCTGTCTCTTTCATCTTTTCCATCTTTTCTTGCTTCAAAAATTTGTGATACCTATCATGGCTGGAACTCTATCAAATTTGTGTTCCCAGCTATCTCTCCAGGATGAGGAAAAGGATAAGGTGGTCATTGACAACTCATGGATTGAAGGCCCTGCAGATGGTGAGGCTCGATACAGTTTAATCAGGAAACTGTTGCTGTGAAAACCAGCTCATGTGGATGGCATGAGGAATGTGCTCCATCAAGCTTGGAAACTGGAGAAAGATCTGGAGGTGCAAATGGCTGGGGATCGTATTTTCCTCTTCCATTTTGAGGATGAAATGGAGAAAGACCGTGTGTTTGTTTCTCAGCCATGGTCTTTCAAAAAGGCTTTACTGGTTTTACGGGAGTATGATGGTGTGCAAGACCCTGAATCTGTGAATTTCGACTCTTGTCCCTTTTGGGTCCGGATTTTCGATTTACCAATCAGGATGCAGAATGAAAGAGTCGGGGTTGCTGTTAGTGAGGCTATTGGACAAGTTTTGGACATTGATCCCAATTGTGGTCGGTATATGAGGATCCGTGTTCAGGTGGACATGCTTACTCCTCTGAAGGCTGGTACCACTGTCTCAACGCCATCAGGGGATCTTGAGGTTGAATTCCGATATGAGAGAATGGCGGATTTCTGCTATGTGTGTGGAGTTCTTGATCATTTGGGAGGAGACTGCCCTGAAGGTATTATCATGCGAAAGGAGAACGACTTTGCTATTAAACGGTATTCCGATAGGTTGAAGGCCGAGACTCCGGTGGTGAGATCCAGTAGATTCTCGCCAGATGCCTCAAAATTCAAAACGGTGCTTAATACCTCCAAACGTGAAGGTAAACTCCCTGCTTTGGCATCCTCAATGTCCACTGGTGCTGCGCTGAGATATAAGAAGGGAGGAGATTCGGGTACATCGTTGGCATGGAGAGGAGGCTTCAAGTATCACGTTGATAGCCTTTTGCTGCGGGGCAGAGCGGCGGCGCGTGCTATCCAGGAGGAGGAACTGTCGTGTGAGATCGTGTCTAAGATGAGGTGTGAGAGATTTTCGGGGGAGAAGGAAGTTACCTCAAATTGTGCAAAAGATTTAACCCGCAATTTTCTCCAAGCCGCAGAGAATCGTGGGATGAACAACGAGAAAAGGGGAAATTATCTTGATGAGGGAAGAGGTGATACTGCAAATCAGAAATTTCTGTTGACAGAGGAAGCAGCGAAAAATCCTCAAATTGAGGAAGATCGTGGGAGCAATTCAGGGGCGCAAGCTGGTGGGTTTAATATGGGAAATTTAATTCCAGGAGTGGGCCCTTCTTGTGTGGGTTCGGTTATGGGTTCTAATTTACTACAGGAGCAATTTAATTTGGGCCTGGGAAATGGGCTGCAGCAAGTGAAAAATAAAATAAGGGCCGATGGTGATCAAGAGTCAATTTTACCACCACAGTTTCGTGAGCTTTTATCTGATTTGGCTCAAAATTCAGCTTTTGTTTTTGGAGCAAATTCTCCAAATAATATGAAACAGCCACGACGTTGGAAGAAAGCTGCACATGTCTCAGAAAAATATTCTTTTGAGGTTCTAGCTCCACAGACAAATTTCAAGAATGGTAAGAAGAGAATTTCTACTCAGGAAGATTTTATGTCCACTGAGGAAGGAACGACAAAGAAATCCAGGGAAGAGGAGGATCATGTAGCTGCTGTTTTGCCTACTGACAGTGGGTGAGTTGTAGATACTGGGGCTGAGGATTTTGTTGTTGTGGAGTCAAGTGAGGATTCTGATGAAAGTGAGTCCTGTGAGTATTGTAATGGAATGGCGGGGATGACTAAGCATCATTCCTGCCAGGACAAATGAGTTGTTTTGTTTGGAACTGCCGATGACTTGGGGCTTCTCGGTCAGTTCATGTTCTTCTTAGTTTAATAAATTGTAATAAGCCCCAAATTTTATTTTTGTCAGAAACCAAGCGCACTAGTAATGAGATGGAGTGCGTCTGGTCTTTCTTGGGTTATGATTCCTGTTTTGCTGTTAGCAGTGTAGGACGAGCAGGCGGTCTAGCCTTGCTTTGGAGTAATTCTTTGACAATTTCTGTTCTTTCTTATTCCCTTTTACATATTGATGTCAAAATTGGTACCCTTACCACGGATTCATGGCGTTTTACGGGCATTTATGGACAATTTGAAACTAGTAGGAGGCATGAGACTTGGGCTTTGCTTAGGAATTTAGCAGGAAGATCTACTCTTCCTTGGCTTTGTGCGAGAATATGAGATCTTATCGAATGATGAAAAATTAGGCGGTGCTTTACGGCCTAATCGCCAAATGGAGCAGTTAAGGGAAGCAGTGGAGTTTTGTGCTTTTCGAGATATTCCTGTCCAGGGTCCAAAGATGACATGGTCTAGACGCTTGGGAGGAGAAACAATTTTTGAGAAGCTGGATAGATGTTTTGCTACTGATAGCTGGATTGCCCGGTTTGGTCACTCGTTTATACAGGTTTTGATTTCGTCAACCTCTGATCATCTCCCTTTATTTATTAATATTCTAAAAAGGCCTGCTGTAGTTTCTAGTGGTAGAAGTAAACGCTTCCGTTTTGAAAGTATGTGGTTATTGCATGATGATATTCGATCAGTTGTTGAGGAAAGCTGGAATAGGAATAGTAATGCTGATGTCAAACAAAGCATTTTGCGGTGTGCCAAATCTTTACAAGAATGGGGTAGAACTTGTTTTGGCCATGTTAGACATAGTATTAGGAAGAAGAAGAAAGAGCTTGATAAGCTTTACACGTTGGCCCAAGTGGGAGGATCAACGGCTCTCTTACATTCTTGTATGGATGAATTGAACAGTCTTTATGATCGAGAAGAAGTGATGTGGCGCCAAAGAGCAAGAGTTACATGGTTAAGAGAGGGGGATAGAAATTCTAAATTATTTCATTTTATGGCTTCGAGGCAAAATAAGAAAAATACTATTTCGGCCATCCAAGATGCCCAAGGTGTATGGAAAACGGGGGAGATGGAGATTGAGGAGGAGGTCTTGAAATATTTTCATAATATCTTTGAGACTTCAAACCCGAATAATCATGACATCCAATATGTACTTAATTTCGTAGACAGGAGAGTGACATCAAGAATGAATGAAGATTTGGACAGAGAGTTTACTCGAGAAGAAATACGAGAGGCGGCATTCCAAATGAGTCCTGATAAGTCTCCAGGTCCGGATGGGATGACCCCACTTTTCTTTCAGCGATTTTGGGATATTGTAGGAGAGCGTGTTTGTAGAATGGCATTGGGTTTTCTCAACTCAGGAGAAGATTTGCCAGATCTTAATGACACATATGTGGTGCTTATCCCTAAAATTGATCAACCATGTTCAGCAAAAGATTTTCGGCCGATTAGTCTGTGCAATGTTGTCTTTAAGATCATTTCGAAAGCGCTAGCTAATCGCTTTAAGGTTATGTTGCCTTACATCATTGGACCAAATCAGAGCGCTTTTGTACCTGGTCGAATGATTTTTGATAGTGCGATGGTGGCTTTTGAAACAGTTCACTGTTTAAAAAATAAGCGAAGGGGAGGTAAACGAAATATGGCTCTTAAGCTTGATCTTAGCAAAGCTTACGATAGAGTAGAATGGCCTTTTCTATAAGGGATTATGCGGCGGTTGGGTTTCTCGGATCGATGGGTATCTCTACTTATGACGTGTGTGCGTACTGTTTCATATTCGGTTTTAATTAATGGGACACCTACAAAGAATTTTGTCCCTTCAAGAGGTATTCGTCAGGGAGATCCTTTATCCCCGTATTTATTCTTGCTTTGCATGGAGGGGTTATCTGCTTTATTACAGCAGGCTGAGCATACGGGTGCTATTCAAGGAGTATCAGTTGCTCGTTATGCTCCACGGGTGTCTCATTTGTTTTTTGCAGATGATAGTTTATTATTCCTCCGAGCTACTGATGAGGAGTGTGATGCCATTTTGGATGTTTTGAAATGTTTCGAACGAGCTTCTGGATAATAGATCAACATTGAGAAATCTGCAATTTTATTTAGTAATAATACTCCAGATTGTATCCGGACTGCAATCACGGACAAATTGGGTGTTTAAAGAGTGTTAGACAGAGCTAAGTATCTGGGTTTGCCAATTATGGTAGGAAGAGCTAAACGAATGGAGCTTCAGATGATAAGGGACAGACTGTGGAAACGGGTTCAGCAATGGCGAGGGAAATTGCTTTCTAATGCAGGAAAAGCAGTTATGATTCAAGCTGTTGCTCAGGCAATACCAACGTATTTAATGAGTTGTTTCAAGTTCCCTAAGACCTTTGTTCAAGAATTGAATTCAATTATTGCAAAATTCTGGTGGGGTAGCACAGATGAGAAAAGACGCATTCATTGGAAGTCCTGGGAGTCCATGTGTGTTTCAAAGATGGATGGTGGATTGGGTTTTCGTGATTTTGAAGTTTTCAACTTGGCTTTGCTTACTAAACAAGGATGGCATTTGTTACATGACGAGCATTCGTTATGTTTTCGCGTTCTAAAGGCTAAATATTTCTAGCGCAGCTCGTTTATGGAAGCGAAACTGGGACATAATCCATCTTTTGTTTGGAGGAGTCTTTTGGCTGGCCGAGAAGTGTTAAAACAAGGATGCAGATGGAGAGTAGGTAATGGCTTTGATATTGATGTCTGGCGTGATAAATGGATTAGTAAGCTCCCGACTTTTCAGCCACAACCCCGACCAGGTGTCCTTTGTACCTCGACTCCGGTAAGTGCTCTTATGGATATTGATGGCTGTTGGGATCATGATCTTTTAAGGGAATTATTTATAGATGAGGATGTGAGTCGAATTATGTGCATTCCTTTGCATCTTTCGACTCTTAAAGACAAAATGATCTGGAGTCATTCTCAAAATGGTTACTATTCGGTAAGGAGCGGATATCATGTAGCTAGACAGTATCTGGGTAAGGAAGTGTTTAATCCGGAATTGAGATCACCAGTATGGCATTTGATTTGGAATGCCATGGTTCTCCCGAAGGTTAAGTATTTTCTTTGGAGACTGGTGTCAAATATTTTGCCTACCAAAGCCATGTTGAGAAGCAGAGGTGTAACTGTTGATGAGGGTTGCAGTGTCTGTTGTGGAATGGAAAATTCAACTTTGCATATATTTTTCTATTGCCCATTTAGTAAGAATGTACGAAATACTGCTTGTCCTTGGCTTGAGGATTATTTGGAGGTTTGGTTGGATTCTAATGACTTTTGGCTAAGTTTGTTTATGAAGGCCAAGGAGTTAGGAGTTTTAGAACTTCTTTGTTTCATATTGTGGTTAATCTGGGCAAATAGGAATAAGGCGTTGCATGATAACATTTGTCGGTTGCCAGCTGCCTTATGTATCTCGGCGGCCAGATATGTTCATGAGGTGGAAACATCTTCTCTTCGGCGGGATACAGTTATACCTGAGGGTTACAGTACAGTCATGGATGCCTCCCTCACCTGGATATTTGAAATTGAATGTCGATGCTTCGTTTATATCCAGTACGAATGAAGCAGGGTTGGGAGCAGTGATTAGGGATGAGAATGGTACAGTTCTGCTGTGTGCGACAACGAGAACCAATTTAGTGACTGATCCCCTTTTTGCTGAAATGTATGCTATTCGTTTTGGATTAATAGTGGCAAAGCACAATGGTTTGGTTAACTGTGTTGTTGAGAGTGATTCATTGGTAGCAATTCGGGAAATTAAAAAGGCATCCTCATCTTTTTGGGAAGGCGGCACACTTGTCACTCAAATTAAGGAGTTTGCTGCTCTTTTTTAATTTATTGATTTTCAGTATGTTAGTAGAGTCTGTAATAGATTTGCACATAATTTAGCCTGAGTTGAATGTTCGGTTGGGGCTAATTATGTTTGGTGTGAACTACCTCTGCACGTTTGTAATCCGGACATCGTTTAAGTAATGATATTTCACTGTTACTCAACAAAAAAATAAATAAATAAATCAAATTATGATGACCAATTAAATTAATTAATATTTGAATTTGTTCTAAACCAATTAAATTAATTTGCCACTAGCAAAGAAAAAAATCTGTTTCACATACAAAACCAATCTTAATGTGAAAAAAAAAAGTCATGTTATAAGGCAAAAACAAAATTTATTTAAAAAAATTATTAAAAAAAGTCACGTTATAAGTAGAAAAAAGAAGTTAAAAATAAAATTTATTAATAAAATTATTCAATTTTAACTAAGGTTAAAATTATGTTAAAGTAAATAATAAAAATTTAATTAAGTGTGGTAGGGTGTAAATTAGGATTTGATGATGATTTAAAATTGATTAGGTGTCATCATCCTAATGGAATTCCAAAAACACTGCTTTTTAGGATGATCCTAATAGAATTTAAACCCTTTAAGTAAAATGAAAATATTGTGCCATCAGGCATTTGGCCTGGTGGTAGATTACTGGACTCTTAGTTCCAGCCTACCTAGACCAAGAGGTCTTAGGTTCTGTAATTTGTTTGTTTATTTGGTAGGTATGTAGTTTATTTATGGTATAGTTTCAGGGTTTGTTTGTTGGGTTTGTTGGCTCAACAGATTAAGTAGAGTATGAACTTAAGATAAAGTAGAGCTGAGAGAGAGAATTTTTTAAAAAAAAGTAATGTGGTTTGATAAAAAAAAATGGTAATCTGGTAGCATTCAAAATAAGTCTCTGTTTCCATTTTTTAAATAAATAAATTATATCCATATGGGGCAAAAAAGGACTTAATTTCAGTCCACCTCCAATTTTCAACCTTGTAGAAGGAATCATGGGAGATAGCATGAAAAAGCCAGAATACATGAAAATATTGTACAAAAAAGCCAATTTCAGGGTCCCATTTACTTATATAGCATCAATTATGACAGCTTAGAAACCTCATTGACAATCATCTTCATCATCATCGTCTCTCTATCTATACATAGTATAATTTATATGCATCAATCAGCTGTCATCTAACTTTTCTAAATCGATTTTATTGCAGGAAATGTGCCAAAAACACGGTCCCATACTGAAGAAGTAATCCCAAACCCCTTGGTCGAAACTTTGAAGTGATGATTCAAGTGATATCTCTGTCAAATCAAACCAAGTAACCATGATAATTCAGATTGTAATTGTAATTGAAACCAACAAAAGAAAATGAAAAAAATCTAAAATGAGTTGAGTTGGTTACCCTCATAGTTTGACTCAATCCTTTAGTGGCCTTTCCATGGTGCAGATAGTAATGGGTGCAGTCGTATACAACGTATCCCAGCAACCCGCCTCCAAACAAAGCCGGAGCAACTGATGGAGATGATAAAAGCCTAAAAAAGGTCCATACCTAGTAATCAAAATCAATAACATTCTGAATTAGAATCAGTTTAAATTAGGCCTTGCTTTCCAACAGCAATAGTTCCAAATTAACCTACTGGCAAACATAGAATTGCTGTTGCAACCGGGGGAAAAACAAGTCGTAATCCATCCATAGGGTGCTTGTGATGGCAACCATGAAGGAGATAGTGTAAGGTGTTTCCCCTGCAATAAAATTTCTCAGATCAAGCTGTTTATATATGCAACAATATAAGAAATGGGAAGTTGCAGTGAAAAAGCACTAACCAATAACTAGTTGTCTTCATATGGAAAAGAAACCGGTGCAAAGTATACTCAAGCAATGTCCAAATGAAGATGCCACTGATCAATGATGAGGCTGCTTCAATTGGAGTAAGACCTCTTTGAATAGAGATGGAAACAAGCCAACATACAACTGGTAGCCAAACAAGTGGGATCACCCACCATTTCGTGCGTGTCAAGAGCTGTTCAAGTAACAAAATGATAAAAAAAACAAAACAACATAAGAAAAAGAGAAGAGAGTTTAGTCTTGTTTTGTGACCACAAATTATTGGAACTAATTCAAGTAAAGAGAGACTTAAACGCTTGTTGTTTTTTCAGAAAAGGGACATTAATTATGGATATGAAACTCTGCATAGGCATGATTTTACTGTCTAAAATAGTTAAAGTAAAAGTTGAATAATGATATGAGTAATCTAAACCTAGCTTATAACGTGCAGTACTTTTAATTCCCGCATGAGGTAGCAGCTAGTCAATAAAGTTTTCAGGTGTTCATTGACCTATCGACCACCATAGATGGAGTGAAATCATTATTGTCAACACTTATACTAAAAGGGGTTGGTGAACAGAATATGAATATGCCTCTGCATCTTCATATACACGCATTTGTCAACATTTGCATAAGTATATGCTATTTCTATGTAATTCTAGAAGTACACCTTAATGGGAACATGAATATACCTCACAAAAGTCATTGGCGAAAAATCGAGGGCCATCCTTGCTAACAATAGGTTGGTGAACCCATTTGTCATAAGCTTCCCCGAGATGGCCAACCTGCGAGATCCCCCATTAT
Organism: Corchorus olitorius; assembly: GCA_001974825.2. Lineage (NCBI taxonomy): Eukaryota > Viridiplantae > Streptophyta > Magnoliopsida > Malvales > Malvaceae > Corchorus > Corchorus olitorius. The sequence continues at coordinate 9,430 of AWUE01019392.1, forward strand.
CGATGTTTAGAAGTTTAGACTTATATAATATAGAGATATGTATAGTTGCAACGTGCGCAGCAACAACTCAATATAGAGAAATTTCAGAGCGTTTTATTAACATATATAAGAGATCAATGAATAATAATCATGTAATATGCTAGGTGTGATTAGGAACTTGAGTACAATATGTTGAACAATTAGTGAACATATGTCTTGAAAAAAGTAAACAATAGGCGAAAAGAGAATCAGACCTGGAATACAAGAGGCTTATTCAAATCTACTGTAAAGGGCTGAGTGACCATCCTGGCAGCTTCTGTATTTGTATGAATTATTAACCAAGAACAAGAAAAACAGACAGAAACAGCAGCAAAATTAATTAAAAATACAGTAGTATCCAATAAAACAAAAACAGGGCAACCAAAAACAAAAAACAATGGATGATTTACAAGATTTTAGTACATCTTAATTAAATTCTGTGATACTCATGTGTTTCCTGAAACATAATGTACTAAATATTCTTTGTCTGTCAAAACAACAAATGTTTGTATTTCCCCAAAATCTTCATATACATATATGTCATTATTTTTTATACTAACATCATATCTTGTTTGTCTCCCCAATCCATAATTTAAAATAACAATAACAACAATTAAAAAAAACAAGAAGAAATGATGAAAGGGTACCACACTTTTGAGAAGAAAATGAAAATGGGTTTGAGGGAATCTGGGGTTGCTAATAATTACAACCATCCCTCCTACCCAAAAAAACAATGATACTCAGCTGTATACTATACATTATAGATTGATACTTAAGGTGCAAGGCATGTGCAGATTTATAATATAAACATATGAAACCACCTGATGAATATGTTTATGTTGTCCAATCCATCACCCAATTCTTTCCTAACAAAAGTGTGCTTTTTGCACTTTGTCCACCTTTCCGCTAATACAGCCTTTTTATAAGCATGAATATGAACATGACTATATATAATTGATAAAGGGTCAAGAAGACATTGTTGAATTTCTATATATCCTTTAAATAAATAAATAAACTGTCAAGACTCAGGAATCCAATAACCCAACTTGGATTTTCATAAGTTGTTGTAATTTGAATGCTCTTTCAAGAGAAAATTTGTTTTTTTAAAAAAAAAAAAAAAAAAAAAAAAAATCAATTTTACCTTTCAGTTCAATTGATTGATCATAAGGATAAAAAGAAAGTGTAAAGAAATCATCAAATTACAATTAAAAACCTAAGAAAGAAAGGGAGGGAGAAAGAAAAACCTTGTTTATAATTTTTGGGGGTAATTGAAAGGTGCAGGAAAGCAAAGCAATGGGGGCGTGGAGAGCTCTTGATCAAGTGGTGAAGACCCGCCCCACCCCACGGAACACAAAGTTGAAGTTGTTTTGTTCCAATTTCCAAACCAATTTCTTCTTCTTCTTCTTCTGCCTGGTCTCTCTGGCGGGGATGGATTTTAAGTTTGAAGGAAAAAAAAAAAAAAACTAAAACCTCCTTTTCTTTTTAATTTCAGGTGGAGATTCAATTTGCCCTCGGAATTATAGCTACACCTTTTGTTTCACTAATTCCTAGTATTACTAATTTACTATTATTTCCCAATTTTCCATCTATCTTTTTATTCCACACACCTTTACTTATAATCAAACTCTATAAAATGAAATTTGTTGTTACTATAATTTTATTTGTACCTCTTGTTTGGATTAATATAATTACTTTATAATAAAGTAAATAAGGACCGTTTGCCAAATTGTTCAATTTGTTTCAAGTATGAATGGGTGAGTTCAAATTTTAGTAATTTGACATCTTATGATTCATAGATCATATATCTTATGCACGCGTTGAGCCAAATGCTCAAATGCAGTATTGAATGAGTCTTGTATGAGAAAATGTATTAAAAAAGAGAAAAGCATGACAATCCAACCCTATTAGAATAATACTCATGTAAGTTAGCATTATCTTTGATCATTAATTAATTTAAATTTAAATAATTAAAAGTGATACAGTAATACACATTTTCAAAATGAAAAACAATTAAATACTATCATTCACTTGTTTTCTTTTTATAGGAAATATATAATTGAGTTCTTTTCCTTGTTAGTGGCTGCGTGCCAATGCCAATCAAACTCGATCCCACCATTAAGCAATCCACAGTTAAGAAACACAACATACATGTGATTGTAATTTTATGTTTAAGGCTAAAGGCACAGGGGAATAGTAAGACAAACAAACACTTTACAAGGGTATTAATTTTACAAGAACCACAAAAGTTCCATTTTCCGCCCTTAACTTAATACTAGTTGGACACTTTGCCCCCTAAACTTTAATCTTGGACAAATTACCTCCTAAATTATCAATTTCAGCCTCCGTTGTCCTCTCACTAACGGGCCGTTAGTCACGTGACCCAATGTGACTAACGGTGTTGTAACGGTGTAGATGTGGCGTGTCACGTCGAATAGCTTAATACCCTTTTTACTCCCTGAACTTGTACGATTTGGATGTTTTGTCCTATAAATTTTAATTTTGAAGGTTTTATCCCCTAAATTCTTAGCGTCGTTACGGTGCTGTTAGTCACATGCGTGACTAACAGTCCGTTAGTGAGGGGGGCAACGAAAGTTGAAATTGATAGTTCATGAGACAATTTTGTCCAAAATTAAAATTTACGAAGCAAAGCGTCTAACTGGTATAAGTTTAGGAGGTGTAGGGGCAAACCTCTTTATTTATTTTGAAGCGTAATAAGGAATAGTTCGGTTTTTGTTGCTGTCTTTATAGTTGCAAATTGCAATTAGATAAAGCTCGATTTGAAAATTTGTTCGTTTTTAGTATGCGAATTGTAAAATTGATGCAGAAAGCCGTCTGCCATTTTTTAGTATTTGATAAATATATAATTTGTTGTCACTTAATCTCTTTCTCTAGTAAAATTAAAGTGGGAGATGATTGGGGAGGTTCAATTCTTAAGGCTAAAGCTTAACAAAACTTGACCTAAGTATATATATAATATAAAAATTAGGAGAGATCAACTTTGAATAATGTCGTCTGTTAAGTAGTTCAATGTCTATTAAGTAGTAATGTTTTAGAATCGAGTTTTTTGAATTGAAAGAAAAAAATGTCAGGAACATTTGAAATATATGACTAGATTCAATATTGATTATTGTGCATTTCTTTTAAGTTAAACAACTCAATTCATTAAGATAAAAATTCAATATGATCACTGAATACCAAAAAATTGATTTGTTTTAATCGCGTATATGTCCAAACCTATGGTCGAGAAATGAATCCCTTCCATATTGAATGCCTAAAATATATCAACTAAAGGGTGGAATATAGATCATCATCTTAACTTATAACAAAAAAAAAAAAAGCTATTTTTTGGAATCAAATTCCCTCCTATGGTTGTAACTTACAAAACAAACCCCCAAACGTTAACTTTACAGGGAAAACCTAAAACGTAAAAACAAACAAAAATCCCACAAAGAAAAAACTCAAAAAAAGAACAAATTAAATCCACAGCTGTTACATAAACCTAAGTACCTAACTAATAATAAAACAAGAAATATTTTCCCCGTTAAAATGGAGGTAATAACATTTAAAAAAGCAAAAAAAAGGGGAAAAATTGACCGACAAAAGAAGCAAAAAAAGCCATAAGTCAGTCCATCCATAACAACATCTCGCTCCACTTTCCTCTGAAACCAAACCCATCTCTCCCACGCGTCTTCTACTTTCTTGTCGCTGTGTTCTGTTCGGTTTCGACCCTTTAATAATATAAACTCTCAACATCATCATCATTCATCATGTAGTTTCTCTCTTCTCTTTTTATTTTCTTCATCAAAATCAAACTAACTCCAAGCTCAAAACAAACAAGCCACGGGTCTTAATCTTTCTCCCTTTTCACCATGCCTTTTCCCTGGAAGAAAGCCAAAGTGAATCGTATTTCTCGGCTGGTTGCCGACCTCCACCAATCCCCCAAACGCGGCGGATCGCTTGTGGTGGAGACTGGGTTTCCGACATCCCTCATCGATCTTTTCGTTAAGAACCGTGATCGGTTGCGGAAACAGACTTCCAAGAGGAAATCCGGTATTAGCCCACCGTCCCAGTCTCAGATCCACTCTCTTCCCCAATCAGTCCCTTCCGTTCAACAGAAAGCGGCGCCGTCGCCGGAAATTGAGGTTGGGGAATTGGTTTTGGTTAAGAGAGATGAATGCGCCGAGGAGAGGATTGCGTTTCCGGCGGGTTTTAAAGTTTTCTTAGCGGTGGCTCTGGCCGTCAGCACCCCAACTCTTGCTGTTTGGATCATGGCGGCCGCGTTTCTGCTTTTGCTTCTGGAGTTTGTTGGGACGCGGTATTTTCGCTTCTTGAGGCCGCAATCTCAGTTGCTTTTTTTGGCTTCTTGGGTTCGAAAGGGCATTTTAGTTCTCAACAAGAGATGGGACTGGGATTTGGATTTGGATTTGGATTTGGAAAAACGAGAATCACGGCCGGAATTTGTTGCCGATCAAAATCGCGTTGAGGAAATTGAGATTGAAGAGTCAAAATCCGATTCCATGGAAAAAGTTTGTGAAAGTGAAAGTGAAATGTTGGGGAAAAGAATGGAAGTATTGATTAACGAGAGCGAGCGTGAAAACACCAGTCGGAAAGCCCAAATTAAAGCGAATTTGATTAAAAAATTTGTGCCGAAGAAGTTGCGCAAGGGAAAGAAGCAGGGGAACAAGAAGAAGAAGAATAATAAGAATGATCAAAAGGACGACGGGTTATGTAATGTAACATTGGAAACATTAATGGAAACAATCGAAGAAGATGATGAATCCCAGGTAGGAGTAGAAGAAGTAGATTTAGAAATAGAAGAAGAAGACAACGACGAAGAAGGCAGAGGAAGGATGTCGACTTGTTCAGTTCAAAGTTTGGGGATTGAGCTAGAAAAGGACAACTCCACGGCGACGGCGACGGCGACGGAGAGAAAAGGGAAATCATCGGAATCTGGGTATATGATTCTGATACTGTTTGGAACAGTTCTTGGTGGACTTTTGGGAGGTCGGGGATTTGCACTTTTGCTTACACTTGTCTGGTGTTTGATTGTGAGATATTCGATTAATTTTGGATTTGGAAGGTTTAGATTGAGAAGAAGAACAGAAACTGGGAAGACTTCATCTGCTGTCTTGTCTCGATGTCTAGCCTCAAAGCGGCTTTCTGGTTAAATGTTTCTGCATCTGTTGCTTGAAATTGAAGAAGCCATGGGTCCAACGTTTTTTGGTTTTGCTGGCTTGGCAATGGCAAACTTGAGTCTCGACTCTCGAGTCTGTTGTAATTTCAACTGTAAATTTTACATAATATATATATTATACTACTACTAGTACAAGTAACAACAATTCAAGAAAAAAAATCAAATCATGATATTCGTTGATTTCATTTAACTCTGGAGTTCTGCAAGTGTTTTATTCTTTGCTTAATTTCCATTTCTGAGAAATACCATGTCATGCCATGCTTAATCTTGATTCCACCAGTTGCAAATTGTAAAGCTTATTGGAGATTTCGATTTCGAGATTTGGAATGAAGCCCGAGTTAAATTAATATTAATATACTAATGTTGGCGTAGGAATCAAGAGATGCTGGTGTTTTTGGATGTTCAACATTTTTTATAATAGTACTACTACTTGATGCACTTTAAAAGGAAATAAATTAACACTTTGGTTAAATCGAACGTGTTGAACAGATCAGTTCTTTCTTGGTTATATAGAACGTGTTGAATAGATCAATAATGCTATTTATAGAAGGAAAAGATATATACTACTACAATATGAACACAATGCAATTATTTTGAATAAAACGATAATCACTTGCTTTATAAAGTAATGAGGTTTTAAAGCTTGGTTATGTTCAATTAGATTACTCTTATTTTATTTATTTATATTTATCATTTTTTTAAGAACAAATAGAGAGTTTATCCCACATCCAAGTTGTTAACTCAATTGATAGGTGTATTCGTACTTGGAGTATGAACTCACGGGTTCAAGTCCCACATGCTACCTTTATATATTTGTGATTTCTCGTAGAATTTAATCATTTATTGTTAGTTTGTTATCCTTATTAATTAAGGTAATAGACGTCTATTATCAGTGAAAACTAAAGTGCTTTTGTTCCTGGAACGTTAATTTTTGACAATGCTTTGGTTGCTTATGAAATTGTTCATCATTTTAAGAGTAAAAGATCTGGTAAGCATGGTAGTATGGTATTGAAACTTGATATGAGTAAGGCCTATGACAAGGTGGAGTGGGATTATCTTGAGATGGTTATGAAGACTATGGGTTTTCCTAGTCATTGGATTACATTAATCATGACTTGTGTACGTACAGTGTCCTATTCGGTGGTTGTAAATGGCAAGCAATGTGGTAATATTGCTCCATCACGTGGAATCCGACAGGGTGACCCTATCTCTCCGTATCTATTTTTGTTATGTGTTGAAGGACTATTTGCTTTATTGAATAATGCTGATGAAACAGGTCTTATTCAGGGTATTTCAGTTTGCCGTGCGGCACCTAGAGTTACACATTTACTTTTTGCTGATGATAGCTTATTGTTTGCGAGAGTTACTATGGAGGAAGTGGAATCAATTTTGAATCTTTTACATCAATATATGAGCAGGCCTCAGGGCAATCTATTAATATAGAGAAGTCGGCTATTTTTAGTAATGACACTCCAATGATTAGCCGTGATTTACTCAAGCAGAAGTTGGGAGTTCATAAGATGATGGCAGGGGACAAATACTTGGGGTTGCCCATTCTAGTCGGTAGAGAAAAGAAGATTCATTTTCAACACATAAAGGATCGTATTTGGAATCGAACTCATCATTGGCAGAGTAAATTATTTTCGGTAGCAGGGAAAGGAGTTCTTGTTCAAGCAGTAGCTCAAGCCATTCCAGTTTATGCTATGAGCTGTTTTAAATTTCCCAAGACTTTCATCAATGATCTTAATATGATCCTTGCACGATTCTGGTGGAGTCATGGTCGAGAAAGCAAGGGAATTCATTGGGTTAAGTGGGAGGAACTTTGCACATCAAAGCTGGATGGGGGATTGGGATTTAAAGACTTTGAAGCTTTTAATTTAGCTTTTCTAGCTAAACAAGGATGGAGGTTGATCCATAATACTTCTACTCTTTGCTACAAAGTTTTTAAGGCGGAGTATTTCCCAGCAACCTCATTCATGGAGGCTACTCTTGGGTCTAATCCATTGTACGTTTGGAAAAGCATAATGGAGGGACGGTCAGTGTTGAAGTTGGGAGCTAAATGGCGAATTGGAAATGGAGCTTCGGTTAAAATCATGGAGGATACCTTGCTCCCATCGTTACCGGAGGGTAGACCAAGTGCAATGACATCAGGTATTTTATATTTTGGAATGGTTTCTGAGTTGATAGATCATGAGGAAAGGTGCTGGAAGGAGGAACTTATTCATTCTCTATTTTGGCCGAATGAAGTGGAGGCAATTCTTGAAATTGGCCTAAGTATACAGAGTGTAGAGGACAAACTGATTTGGATGGCATCTAATATGGGCATTTTTTCGGTTAGATCGACCTACCATGTTGCAAGGATTTTACTTGACCGGGAGTTTCCTGATATTGAGCTTCGCAATCCCATTTGGAAGATGCTTTGGATGGCCAAGACACTACCGAAGGTAAAATATTTCATTTGGAGATTAACCCATGGTTTTGTTCCTATCAGGAATATTCTTAGGTTGCGACACATGGATATTGTTGACGATTGTTGTGTTTGTGGCGCAACAGAGGAGACTTTATCTCATGTTTTCTTTCATTGTCATTTTGCAAAGATGGTTTGGCATCAGATAGCGGGTTGGATGGATGATTTTGTAGCAAATAATGATGACGCTAATGACTTCTGCTTGAATTTATTTGTTGCTGCTAAACAAAAGGACTGCTTCGAGAAGATACTGGTGACTCTTTGGCTACTATGGTTCAATCGAAACTCATGCTTACATGAGGGACGATGTGCTATGAGTGGTCAATTGTGTTGTAAAATAGAGACTGTTGTGAAGGACCATGAGGAAGGAATGTTGAATATCAATGGTGAGAAGGTGGTTTCGCACAAATTAGTACCTAAACAGTGGAGGCCTCCGAATCCATGACAGTTGAAACTTAATTGTGATGCTGCTTTCAATATTCAGTCGGGTTTAGCTTCCTTGGGTATGGTCATTCGAAATGCTGATGGTGATGTGATACTTGGAGGCGTGAGCAGTGTCGAAGATGTTGGGGGAGTTCTGCGGGCAGAATGCTTGGCAATCTTTGGTCTTGAAACAACATGGGAGTATGGTTATACCAGTTTGATTGCTGAATCTGATAGTAAACAAGCTATTGAAGAGATCGCGAAGGGCAAGAGTTCAATGTGGTCTAGTTCGTATTTGATACATGATATTTTAGCTCTTATGTCGGTTTTTGAGTCAATCTCTTTTGCTTATGTTAATAGGGAAGCGAATATTTTAGCTCATAATGTTGCTAAATCGGAGTGTAGGGTAGGCGAGCAGAGAGTGTGGAAGCGTTATTTGCCTTCACATATTTGTAATCCTTCTCTTTCATGATGATTAATGAAACTTCTAATTTGATCTCAAAAAAGGTAATAGACGTATATTTGTGATTTCTCATTGAATTGATTGAGATATTTGTTGATAACGTTATTCATTCAGGTAGCAGACGTATATTTGTGATTTCTCATTGAATTGACTGAGATATTTGATAACTTTATTAATTAAGGTAGTAGACGTTTATTTGTGATTTCTCATTGCCCATCTCAATTGAAAACAAAGTATACAAAACAAATATAAATATAAAAAATTTATAAACTCCACCTTGTTATAATAGAAACAAACCTAATTTTCTTTAACAAATATTTGATTTGAGTCTTTTAATTTTTTTTTGCCAAATTTGATTTGGGTCTTCAAAATTACTTTTGTTTTACCTACTAAAATTTGAATTGGGTGGTGTAGTTTAGATAAAAGCAAATGGGCTGTGTAGCTTAGATAAAAGTACAAATCTAATTTAATGGGCCGAGAAATGCTAAAATTTAATGGGGTAGGGTAGCGTTGGGAAGGGAAGGGGGTACGTTTCTAATTTAGGGTGGGCTACGGTGTGATAAACTCCACCCCTGTAGAGGGGGGGAGGGCCTAAAGTTCTAAGATGAATTTTGGTTGCCCTTATATTTTTTTTTTTGTCGAAAAGGCGATGCATAATGCTAGATAGAAGAAATAAGTCTGGGGAAAGCAGTCCCCTTAATGTCAGAAACAACAATATCCAAAATAAAAGGAGGCATATCCATAAAAACAGAAACAGAGCCATCATTCGGGTCTTCCATCATCCTAGCGAAGTTAGCCATTCGATCCGCAACTCGATTGGCTTCCCTGAATGTGTGCTTGAGAGTGCAGTTCAAAAAACTTCCCTTCAGATACCTGCAATCATCAATGAGGTTGCCAAAAGGATGACAGTGAGTAGCAGCAGAAGATAAGAGTTCAATGATGCAAGAGGCATCCACATTAACTTCCAGATTCTGGACACCAAGATCCTTAGCAAGGATTAGTCCATCCCTTAAAGCGACAAGTTCAGCCTGTAAACTAGTGGCCTTCCTAATCTTTTTAGCAAATCCCGCCATCCATCTTCCTGAGCAATCACGTAAGACCCCCCCAACACCTGCATTCCCATGGCATCCTATGCAAGAGCCATCAGAATTAAGCTTAGTCCAACCCAAAGAAGGTGGTTCCCAGGCTACCTTAGCTAAGATTTTCACAGCCTCCAATTTTTTGGGACAAGGTAGATCAAAAAACTACTTGGCTTGGGAGAAAGCAAGGTTGAAAATGAGATTGGAGGTGAGAGTGATTCCTTGAAAAACTCTCTGGTTTCTGGCTTTCCAAGTATGCCAGCAGCAATAAGAGAAGATAATGTGCCAAGGCACACCATTAAAAACAACAAGGATGATAGGTTAAGCGAGATCCAATCTTCAATTGAGGAAAATGAAAAGAAGTTTGTGGGAAGTTCAGAACATAACCCCCAAACCCCCGAGGCCAGAGGGCAATCCCTTAAGATATGCAGAGAATTTTCCTCACAATCAGGGCAAATGTCACAGCAGAGCTCGCTTCCAATACCTCTATGACAGAGCATAGATTTAGTGGCAAGGCTATTATGACCCAGGGTCCAGAGAAAAAACTTAACTCTAGGGTGACAGTTAGCTCTCCAGATTTTGTTCCAGATAGGGTCAGAGTGGGAAGGTTCTTTGATAGCAAGGGAATAAGCAGTTTTCAGAGAGAAATCACCTGTAGAGAAATTGATCCAACACATCTTATCCTCCCCAAAGGAGGAAAGGGAGGAGGCAGTGGAGAGAATACAGTCCTCAATCTCAGGAGGTAAAATGAAAGAAAGGGCTGTGAGGTTCCAATTACCATTCTCCAAAAGGCAGTGGGAAACTAAAAAGTCATCATCATCCTTATTGAAAGGTCCCTGAATAAGAGCACGAAGGGGAACACCAGCTGCCCATTTGTCATGCCAAAAAGAAGTCTGCTGTCCAGTTCTCAAAATCTTCTTGCAACCATTCAGAAAAATACCATTCCCTTTACAAATGCTACTCCAAGTGGAGGAGTTATTTGTGGCCCTTTTGTCACACAAATTAGTGTTATACTTGCTTCTCAGACACTTAACCCACTTCTCATTAGGGTTCTTCTTGATACGCCAAATAAGCTTTGCCATGAGGGTCAAATTCCTTAACTTTGCCTTTTTCAGATTTAAGCTCCCTGATTTCTTCCTCTTAGCAACTTTATCCCAACCAACAAGATGCAAGCTTTTCTTTTCCAAAGTATCCCCCCATAGGAAATTCTTATGAAGTCTGTCAATTTCAAGATGCACAGAGGCAGGTAAGACTGCAGTCTGCATTGGATAATCAGCAATAGCTGAGGAGACAGATTGGATAAGGGTGGCACGTCCAGCCAAGGAAAGGGTTTTGGATTTCCAACCAACTAATCTAGCCCTGAGTTTCTCCAGGAGATAAGAGAAATCCGCTTTTTTAGGAGCCCTGTCCAGAAGAGGGTTACCCAAATATCTTCCTAGATTCACAGTCTTCCTAAACTGAAGAATGTCAGCAAGGCCATCAGCCTTGGAGGCGTTGACTTTGGGTGAGAACCAAACTTTGGTTTTATCCTTATTAACCAATTGACCAGAAATGTCACAAAAGTGGTTCAAGGTTCTCAGGATAATATTGCAATTTTTAGGGTCAGCTCTAGCAAAAAGTAAAATATCATCAGCAAACAAAGTGTGAGAGATCTTAGGGCCACTCCTTCCCACTTGAATGAGATTCCAATTTCCTACACTGCATTCATGGTCAATACATAGAGAGAGATACTCCATGCACAAAATGAAGATGTAAGGGGAGATAGGATCCCCTTGTCTAATTCCTCTAGAAGCCACAAATTCCTCAGTTGGCGAACCATTAACAAGAACAGCAAGGTTAGGATCAGTGATGGCAGACATAATTAACTTAACCAACTCCTTAGGGAACTGAAAGAAATCAAGCATTTTTTTAATGAAGCTCCACTCAAGCCTATCAAAGGCTTTCTCCAAGTCAATCTTAATAACCATCCAGCCTTCCTTAGCCGAGTTGGTCCTAGCAGTGTGGACACACTCCTGGGCTAAAATAACATTATCCGAGGCTCTCCTACCCGAAATAAAAGCCCCCTGCATGGGACTAATGAGGTGGTCAAGAAAGGGTTTGATTCTATTAGCAATGATCTTAGTAACCACCTTAAAGGAAGTGTTACCAAGGCTAATAGGGCGAAACAGTTTAATAGAATCAGGCGAGGGTACCTTAGGAATGAGGGTGATAAGAAATTTTTTCCACTCAGAGGGCACAAGAAATGAGGAGAAGACCTTCTTAATGGCACAGCAGAAACTGTCACCAGTGATATGCCAACACTTCTGATAAAACCCCGCATGGAGACCATCAGGCCCTGGAGCCTTGAAAGGTTTCAGAGACCAAAGAGCAAGTTTAATTTCCTCAGAGGAGGGAAGTTGAGTTAGAGAGCAGTGGAGATTAGGATCAATGGAAGAGGAGGGAAAATGAGGCTCAAGGCAGGATAAAGGGCTCGAGGAGATGAAGAATAAAGATCAAGGAAGAAGGATCTGATAAGGGAAGCACACTCTTCACCAACGATCCAATTGCCCATGGAATCCCTTAAAGCACCAATTCTGTTCAAGTGTCGCCTAACCACAGTAGATTTAGTATTACCATCTCCCTCAGACAACCAATCCACTCTCGATTTCATGGCCCAGAGGATTTCCTCATCTTTAAGAACAAGGGACATATCAGATTTAAGAGTTTTCTCGAAATCAAGAAGGAAATGAGAGGGGGCCAAGGCGAGTTTTTTCTGTATTCCATCCAGCCTAGCAAGGATTCTCCTCTTCTTGTGAAAAATGTTGCCAAAGGTTTCCCTATTCCAGATTATAACATTTTCCACAAAGGCTTCTATCGCTGCCTCAAGATTATCAGGGTAAAGATCCCAAGCCAATTTGACAACTTCAAAGAAAGAAGGGTCTTTAAGCCACATAGGTTGAAATCTAAATGGTCTAGGAGCAGAAATAGGCAAAGAACTTGTCGAGGAAAGAAAAATAGGACAGTGATCAGAGAGCGATCTAGTAAGGTGAAAAAGAGATGCCTCAGGGAAGACATCCAACCAAGCTTGGTTCAATCCTCTCCATGATGAGGGTAGAGAAGGGATTACCATTAGTCCAAGTGTATCTAGGCCCCGTAAAACCTATGTCAATAAGACCACAATAATCAACGGCATCCCTGAGCCATTTAGCCCTACCATAATTAACCGGCCTACCACCAAATTTGTCCTCATCCGAAATGGGCTCGTTAAAATCCCCAATCCAAACCCAGGGCTTATTATCCACTAAACTAGATAAATACTTCAAATATACCCACAAAAGCTTCCTACTAGCATAGTCAGGACTAGCATAAATAGCGGAAATAACAAAAGGAGTAGGGTTATGACTAACCTTTACTTGGATAGTGATCTCCTGTTGGGTGAGACTAACAGTATCCACCTGCATCTCTGCCTTGTTCCATAGCACCCAAATACCACCCGAATAACCGATTGGTTCCACAGAGATATCACCATCAAATCCAAGATTCTCGCGAATTGAGTCTCCTCTCATTCCCCTAACCCGAGTTTCGGTGATGATCAGCACGTCTGGCTTATTTTCTCGCACTAAAGTCCCAACATGGCGGCTAAAATTAGGGTTACTCGCTCCCCTAGCATTGAAACACAGAATCTTCATTGGATGAAATAGTTTCATTTGCTGCCCACATTCTGCCAACTGCCTCCTTAACCTCTTCTTCAAAGATGATTCTTCTTCTGTTTCTGGCTGGATCCTTACTAGGTGGTCCATTATTCCCCTTTCTAGCTCTGCGGAGGACTCCACGGAGACGACCGCCAGTTGGACGTGTTGACCCTCCGCCAGCACCGCCAATCGGTTTCTTACCTTTAGCCTTATCTTTGTTTTTGGACTTCCTGGATTCAAAATTCTTTCCCTCATCAGATGAGGTATGTCCCTTACTAAAGGGAGATCTGTCTGCACCCCCTCCAATAGGCCCCTCTCCATCATCACATATAGAAGTTCTGGATTCTGAAATCTTAGCAGAGTGAGCTCCGCTGAGGGTGGGAAAATTTCCTCCATTCCCAGCCATTCCATCAGCAGATCGGCATAGTCCTTCATCGCATTGTCGTTCGCCACTTTCCCTATGTAGAGAAGACTTATCTCCTTTTCCATGGGGCTCAGCAGTCTGGCATCCACCCCCGCTCTCAGAGGATACATAATCAGCAGTTCGTCCTCCAGAATGTGAATAATCTCCTGGATGTCCTCCGGGAGGGTCTCTAAAACCGGAAGATCCGCCATCGACGCACTTAGAGACCAAGCGATTTAAGGTTTGCTCAGGTGAGGAAGTTAAGGAAGAAGGATGGTTAGGATCGAAAGGGATGTCGACAAGCCCTAAATCCTTTTCAACCATCTCGATACTTGACCCGACCCGAATAGGATCCACCCCTTTATGGGCCAAAACAGGGGTTTCATCAGCACTGGCCTTTCCCTTGTCAACAACAGGCCTATAAATAGGGCCCAACTCATTAGCTGAATCTAAAACCAAATCCCGCTCAGGGGAAACCTTTTCCAAATTCAAAAGTTCCCGCTCCTTGGGCCTCCAAACCCTAGCCGTACCAATCTTTGCAGAGTTACCAATGTTCCCTGCAGAGGAATTAGATCTTCTTCCCTTTCTGCCTTTATTCCTCGTACGAGATTTGCCCCTAGATCTAGACTTTCTGGAATTATTGACCCGCATCCAAGGGCCAAAAGGATCGTCGGTAGGCGAATTCTCTGGCTTATCTTCTCCCAAGATCTTTGGAGCTTCATCAGTAACATGGTAGTCTTCCTTTTTATGACCAATAAGGCCACAAGCAAAACAGAAGGTGACCCCTTCATAAACAAGCTTCTGCTTTCGACTACCGATACGAATATAGCTAAGAAGAGGCTTATTAAGAGGGACTTGAACACAAATTCGGGCGAATCTTCCCCTGCTGCCATTCACAGTGTGGTAATCAATTTTTTGGAGCTTGCCCAAAGCATCTCCAACTCTCGCAAGAGTCATCCTGTCAAAATATTCCACAGGGAAGTTAGGCATCTTGACCCAGACATCAGTAACCTCCTCTTGCTTGACTTCAGTAGGGTCAAAATTGGGCACCCATTTCTGTACATTAATCTTCACGTTGCCAATGAACCAGGGGCCCCTTTCCAAGACCTCCAGAAAGTCTTCTCTCTTTTTCAGTTTGATAATGAAGAAGGCATCTTCCAGATCAATCACTTGGAACCTACCCTGCAACTGCCATAAATCTTTGACTCGATCATTTATAAGGCGAAAAGGAAGATTTCTACCCTGGGCATTAATGATGAGGGAGTTGACCCAAGGGGCTCTGACCCTAGCTTTGTCCGCCTTCGAAAATTTAATGCAGGGAGAGGAATCATCAACCTCCTCATCATCCGAAATGTCATCGACATAAATGCTCTGTTCAGGGGCAGGGGAGAAAGAGAGGGAAATTTGGAGAGTTTCCTTGTAGGTGAGCTTGGTAGAAGATCTACCTTCTGTCCGAGTAACTGAAGCAAAAGGGACCTCTTCTACCGCCTTTCCAGGAAAGGAGACCGAAAGGATAGGGCGGGCAGCAAGGGAGTTTAAAAACTCAAACTCAGCCATGCCTAGGACAGAGATGGAAGGGAGAAGAAAGGGAAAAGGAAAGGAGAAGGGTGGGAGCAAAAAGATGACGTCATTGGGCCTTCTATAATGGGTTCGGTTGCCCTTATATAGAACTATAGAAGTGTGCGTACAAATTATGTGATAATATTGTGTATATGATGTCCGTACAACGCGAGTTAGAGTAAGGGCGCCGTGTCATGTGCTGTTGGGTCTCCTCTATGGTATGGTTTGTTGGTCTGGCCAAGGAAATTGTTGGACTATGCTCAACACACACACCTCTATTCATAATATATTTATTTATTTTGTAGGTCTTTAAAAAAAATAATTATTATTTTGCATTTTATATAATTCTCGCCCATGGAAGTGCACTATAATTCATGTCTATTGTGAGGCAAACCGATGTGCGGACTGGATGGCTACCCACTTTGATCATCTTCCTTTTGGTCTTCATGTCTTTGATACTCCTCCATAGCCACTTACATCGTTGCTTGCAGCAGATGCCCTTGAAATAGTCTGGCCTAGAGCCATTTGTTGCGGGCACCAAGTCGCCGGTTAACTGACGGTGGAGAGGAGCTTCCAATGTAGCCTGAGAACACTAAGAAAGAGGCGTTAGGAGCGACGGGGCTGGGGTCCCCCGTTTGAACTCCGATGCCTAAGTCAGAGATCTAGATTTAGATCTAGTTTTGGGGTTTAGGGTTTTAGAGAATGTAGAGACAAAAGTGTAAGGAGTAGAGAGAGAGTGTGTAACCTCCTTCAGCCTTGAGAGTTGTGGGTATATATAGGGCCTCCTTGTACGGGTCGCACGCGCGATGTCACGTGTGGAGGTATCCGTTGGAGGTCACGTGTTGCGGTCGTACGTTTGGAGGTCACGTGTGGGGTGCCAGCTAGTTGGCGATGGGCTTATAGGCCTTGAAGCTAATTTGAGCCGGATGACTTTATTGATTAGGTTCCTTGTGGTCACGAGTGGTCGAGCGCCGCGTTATGGAAGTGGTCGGTCGCCAGGTTTGGAAGTGGTCAGGCGCCAAGCAATTGTGTCATGCTCAACAATTGTCCCCCAACCGTGAGGGAGGTTATAAAGTGACAAAACGAAACGACTCTTCCTCTTAGGCATCGGGCGGGTGGGCCGGGCTGCTTAAGTTAGTTCCCCATTACTCGTCTTTTGAGTGGGACAGTTGTCATGCCTCCGATTCTGTTCCGGCGGGCTGGGTTTTCCCTGTTTTGTTGCTGTGGATCTCTGGATAGTTGCCTTGGTTTATTGCTTCATCTTCTCTTGATAAAATTTTAGTAAAGTTGTGGTCGTTCCTTCTTCGTGAACCTGGTCGATTGGCCCTCTGGAGTTGCAAGTGGTCGGACGCCTAGACTTGTAATGTCGCTCGACTGTGTGTGATGATACAAAAATATCGTTGCCATCATTTCATTTAGTTTTGCTTCATGTGGTCGAGCGCCCACTCTTTTCCTGGCGCTCGACCACATGAGTTTAACCTTTTTTTTTATTATATATATACATATATTATGGGTTACATGGTCAAGCGTTAAGGGCACGTGGTCGAGCGGCATTTTGGCGCTCGACCACGTTACCATCTTTAAGTTTTGGGAATGGTGCGTTGACTTGGTTTTTTTTTTTTTAAAGGGGGGAGAAGATTTTGAATCAGATTCAAAATCTTCTCGGGACTGGCGCCCCTTTTCCCCTTTTTACTTTAACTTTTTCTCTTTCTTCACTTTCCTGATTCCTTCTTCCCTTAATATATATTTTTTTTTCTGGTTCTTCCCTTTTTCTTTCTTCTTTTCACCTTCTTCCTTGCCCGAATTCTTCCCCCCCCCCCTTTTTTTTGTGTTCTTCCCTCTTTCTTTCCTCCCCTTCTTCTTGTTTCCTTCCCATTTTTTTTTACACGAATTTCGTCTTCTCTTTCTCCCCTTCCCTTTTTTTGTGTTCTTTCTTCTCTTTCTATCGGGTTTCTTTTTTTTGCGCTACCGTTGGGCTTCCGTCGCGAGTTTTGGCTTCCATTCCGTTGGTAAGCTTCCCAATCTTGATGCCCCTTGTGGTTTTTGGTAATTCCGTTCTTGGGTATGTCGAATTTTTGTTCTAATTTTGTGGATCCGCCATGGGTCAAGTTGTGCGTTTGCTCCTGGGTTTGCTGTTTGTAGCTCCAATTTTATACTCCCGTCGCGGATTTTGAGGGATTTTTGTGTTTGGGCTAATACACTCTTGTTTTGTTCATGGTCTTGAATGTGTACTATTGAGCTCTTCCCTTGTATTTTTCTTGAGATTTCTTGCTTCGAACTATCGTTGCTTGTGATGGGATTTGTTTGCGGGTCCTTACTGCTTTTATTTATTTTGGTGTGTTGGCATTTTACTTTTCCACTTCGGGGCGAATGCTACGTTCTTGGTTAGGAATGCCTTTGCCCTCGCGTCGATTGCTATGTTGTCCTTTGTTTTATTGTCGTATGCCGCATGGTTGTTGATGTCTTGTGGCTTGATACTGTGGCTTGTTGTCGTGTTTTCATGGGTTGCCATATTGGTTGCTTTGGCGTTGTTTTGCGTCGCTTGCTATCACTTGTCACTAGTGAGTTGATTTGCTTGTGTCCGTTTCTTGCGTGTTATATGATAAGGTTCCATCTCCTCTTTTTCGCTCCTTGTCGAATGTCGTGTTACGTACGGAACTTGACCGCTCTTCCTTGTTTCATGCCATTACTTTTTTTGCCATTTCTTGTGTGGTGTTGGTGATGATAGGAGCCCCTTTTTTGGTTGGTCTTTTGCAGGTACCTCCTTCGGGTGATTGGTTGCGAGAGCTCGCGGTTTGTTTCGGCTTCCTTCGTTTTCTCCTTGGTAAGCAATAAGCGGCGATCGCCGGTTGATGGGTTTTGTAGCTAATAATGTCCGAGTCTGGGGAGTCCGACCCTTCACGAGATGAGATTGCCAGTGTCAGGGGAAGTCTGGTGGAGGAGGGGTGTTCGGCCATGGATGATGTTGATGAGGAGATGGTTGATTGTGGAGCCGAGGATTCCGAGGAGCTGTCGTCCGACACTAGTGGGGGGAGCGATTATAGTTTGGAGTTGGTAGGTGCTAGTAGGCCGGTGCACCTTAACTTTGATGTCGCTCCCAACATCTTAAAAGAGCATCTCAGAGTGTACCATAAGTATTGTCGAGTCAAGTTTGGCGATTGTAGTGCAAGAGTTAGCCGTTTTCAGTTGGAAGCTCATCTTAAGTCGACCTTTGAGTTCTACAGATGCGCCAGTGAAGTGGGTCTCTGTGATGGCAAGAATGGTTTTGAGGCTTTGGTCACGACCGAGTCGGATCGGGCCTTCCATATTCGGGATCTTGGGAAAGTATGCTTCTTCTATAGGTTAGCATTTGACTTCGGGTTTCGCTTGCCTGTTCATCCCTTCATTGTTGAGGTGTGTCGGTACTATGGAGTTGCTCTGACTCAGTTTGTTCCCAATACTTGGAAGATACTCATCTCGTATATTGTTGTTTGTGTGTATAAGGGTTGGACACCTCACGTGTCGGTCATTCGATTTCTCTTTCAAATACAGAGGAGGATTGGGGGGTGGTATGCCTTCCAAGTTAGGAGGGGGAAAACTAATAAATTTCCCGGCCCCGGTAACAACCATAAATGGCAGAGGGATTTTTTCGGTGTGGAGATTAAGGAGGGTGCCGAATGGGGGATTGCGGTACAATGGTGGGAAATAAATTCTTCCAAGAAAAATTATTTGTCCGATTTGATTCTGTCTGATGAGGAGGAGACACATGTAGATTATTTGCAACGGGTGAGACATACGCCCGAGCAGTTGTGTCATCGGACTCGCCTCTACTTGTGCGGGATTGGGCCTCCTCCCGATTCTTATAATGATGTAGAAATGGAAATAATTGGTCCCTTGGCAATCGATGGGGTCCGTATGGTTGTGAACGCCCGCGGGGAGGAGGGTCGCAAGTTGATGATGGGGTGGTCAGAGGATGCATGTGTAGATTATGTTGTGTATAATTTAATAAATGGGAGATTGGAGTTGGATCCAAATACCGCGGCTCCCGAGGCTTCCCCTGAACTGTTTGGAGAAGAACTTGATCCTGGTATACGGTCGACACCTTTGCCTTGTGGTGGGCGGTTGCCTTATGGATGTCTTCTCCCTCATCTGGGCGGTCGACGCCTTTGTTGCCTTGTTGGTTTTCTTTCGATTTTTCTGCATCATTGTTTGTGGCGTCGATCGGCGAGGGGGGAGGGACATTCGGCGACCCTCCCGATTTCTTGCATTCTTTCTTGTCTTTCGTTTGTCTTCTTACTTTGGACTAACTTCTAATTTTCTGCT
This sequence comes from Corchorus olitorius, assembly GCA_001974825.2. NCBI lineage: Eukaryota > Viridiplantae > Streptophyta > Magnoliopsida > Malvales > Malvaceae > Corchorus > Corchorus olitorius. The sequence continues at coordinate 29,010 of AWUE01019392.1, forward strand.
TTTGTAGAGCTTCCCATGGATAAGGATAAAGTTTCTTGGAAGGACGCGATCCGGGCTGGCATGAATAGGAAGAAAGTCGAGCCGCAGGACAAAGCCCAGGGGAAGAAACGTCCCGCTGAACAGCCTCCCAAGGACAACATGCCAAAGAAGTCGCGAGCTGCTCATGAGGTGCGTTCGGCTGCCCCCGAGTCGGTGGTGGGTGTTTCTTCCTCAAAGCCCAGTGGTGTCGCCGGAACCTCAAGCAGTTCTTCCAAAGTGACTTCGGTGAAGGACACCCCATCTAGGGGCGAGCGTCCTCTAGTTGGGAGGGAGGGTTCCAACACTAAGCACTCTGCTGTTCCCCCTAGGGGTAGGGGGAGAGGGAACTTGGATTTCCTCTGTGACCTTATGGCCCAGCTGAAGATGGGAGATCCTAGGGAGATTGCTACCGTGGAAGATTTTGAGGACGATGAGTGTGTTGCTTGCCTTGCCGCCCTTGCTAATAAGGTAGACCCTCCGCCCATCGTTACATGTATACGTACGTGGGTACACATATACATATGTATCATTTTATGTTATTTTTGTCGCAGGTGGCGATCTTTTCGCAGCGCTTGTTGCTTTCCTATCGTCCATCATTGACTAAGAAGGATAAGGGGCTTTTGGAGCGGTTGGACGATAACTGCTTGCTGATGAACCGGAAAGAGTGCCGTGAGATTCAGAGCAAAGCCGACAAGGATGAGAAGGCAAGGAAAGATGTCGAGCGCCTCCATGGTTCTCTGGAGAAGAAGTTTGCCGAGCTTGAGGCGAAGTTTAGCAAGCTTGAGAGAGACCACTCTGATTTGACGGGTGACTATGCCTCTTTGAAGAAATCAAAGGATGAGAATGCCAGCACTTTCGGGCTTTGTAAAATCCAAATGCAGAAGGAGATTGAGGACCTGAAGGTATGTCATTTCCTTTTCCCTTGGCGATTGACTTGTATTTCCTTTCATTATCGATTGTCTTGGTTGGAGTCTAACTTGTTCAATAATTGCTCTTTTTTTTTTTTTTGAACTTTCAACTTTGGTGATTGACTTGTTGTGCATTGTCTCGTAGGCTCTTCTTGATGAGAAGGTTGCTGAGTGTGAAAAGAAGGATGCCGAAATTGCTGACATTGTAGCTCAGGCTAGTGGGATTGCTAGTGACTTGGCCGATGGAGCGAGGGTGGAGCTTTTGAAGTTGATCAAGGATGCCCATCCTGGGTTGGACGAGTGGGGGGAAGGATACTCCTCCTTCGGATGTTGAGGGAGGTGACATCGCGATCGGCGGCAAGATTTCCGAGGTAGCAGAGGCTCTTGCTTGTGATGTTTTGATCTTGCCTTCTGAGCTAGAATTTACCACTAACGACTTGCTTCGTGTGGCGCAGGATGAGCTTGCTCGCAACGATGATATTGCCGACGAAATCTTCGCCGACGATGTTGTCGTGGCATCTGCTTCCGTTGATCTTTCTGCCCTTCTTTCTCGGGTCGGAGATGTTGGTGCGCGTTAGCCGTGAGGTGGATAGATTTCTTAGGCTTATTGATTTCTTGTATTTGTTGTGGTGTAGCCACATGTTGGGCGACTGCCCCATACGATAGAGCTTTGTTATTCGACTGTGAGTGTTGGTTTTGGTCGTGCGACCCTTTGTTATTGTGTATTATGAATGTACAGGCGCGCGACCCACTCTTGAACATGGTATGGATAAATCATTTATGGGAGTTTGCTCATTCTTAGTAATCGAACGTGCACCCCTTTTTTTTGAACTTGAATGTTTTTGAAGTGTTTGGCTATTTTGTTTATTTCTTGGGCGATCAACAACTTTGGGTTTTGGTGATTTGGGGGGTTGGGTCGGCACGTAGGGTGCCCTTGGGCGGTCGACCGCTCCTGATGACTTGGGCGGTTGACTGCTCTAGGTACTTTGGGTGGTGTTTGTATTTCGGGTCGGTCGACCCTTTTTCTCGTGCACTTCGAATAATTTAGACGTTCGTCCCGTATGATGAAAAATTGAAGTGTTGCTGGTAACATAAAATTCCTTCCGTTCTTTTTTTTCTTTTTTAAAAAAAAATTAGGCTTTAGGGGCCTTTACATAGTGGGCAAGTTTTATTGCCCAAGTTCTTGCGACAACTAAATTCTAACAACTAAATATCAGTAGATTATGTTAGTAACTTGCTCGAGGAGTCGGTTGAGGGTAGGCTTGAACAGGAGTGTGACTTCATGTTGAGTAGCACTAACAAGGTTCACGTCCAGTTGTTCCGTGTTCCAAATGAACCATATTCCTCCCGAAAAACCCTCTGGCTCGAGCTCCCACGTCCCGTCGTACCCTAAGTTTTCTCTGATGGCGTTAGCCCGGTCGCCCGAGACCCTTACTTCGGTGACGATCATAAGGTCTGGTTGGTGTTCGTTTCTAAGCGCGTCCACGATTAACTCAAAGGCGGGATTTGCTGCTCCTCTAGCGTTGAAGCTAAGGACTCTCATTGGGGCATAGGTGGTGACTGGGCGTGCCCATGAATTCTCAGCGAGCCATTTCGACCGCTCTCTTACAGACGACAGGTCGTCCTCCGTTGCTTGGAATTCCAATCGGTGTTTTGTGATGCCCTTTTGGGGAATCGACCAATACCTAGCCGTGATCATGAGTTGTTGAATTTCATCAGCGTTGGCGATCGCTATCTTGAGAATGCTGCTGGTGAAGGTGACAGTCTTGGGTGGGTCTCCATGCCTCAGGTATAAGTACGGACGGGGTTCTGGTAGTTGGTCGATCGCGACGGGCAATTCCCTTGGCACTTGGTGCATCAGACCCCGCACCATGAGTTCCTCTACTACCACCGTTTGTTGTAGAACGCTCATGATTTCTTCTTGTGTCAATGGGAAGACTCTTATGCCCAACCATTTCATGAGATGTCTTGCTGCATCTTGGTCCGATTCGTTCACCCTGCCGATGTAGATCATGCATAGGGTGCTCATCATCAAATCCATCGGTAAGTAGTGTCGGTTCGGGTATGTGATCCCCACAATTCCCTCCAAAATTTCGATTACTCCTGTTACGTCGTCGGTGAGCTGGATTTCTGGAAAAGGTGGAAGATTTCTCATTGTTTGGGGTTAAGGTGTGGGGAAGGGAAGGATTCAAGGATGATAGGGACAGGGAAGGTAGTGGAAAGTTTGTAAATGGGGAAGAGCTTTGAGTTGTGATTTCATGGATCTCTACGCTGGTATTTATAGAGGTTTTTGGGCAGATAATTCGAATCTTGAAATTTCGAATTTCATGTGTTTTCCCTCCCGTTTCTGAATTTTCGATTTCCGAGCTCTTCTTGGATTCCGAGCTCTCCTTTGTTCGATCCAAGTTGATTGTCGACGTCCGCACCTTCGTGGTTGAGCTTTGACGGGGCCTCGTCGTGGGTAGTCGAGTTGTTGTAGGTCGTACGACCTTTTTCAACTTTTTACCCTCGTGTCGGGTCTTTATATGGGATCGGTGGGGCATCTATTAGGCTTAATCGATAGTTCCGCCTTTTTCAGTTTGTGTCGATTGACAAGTTGTAGGAGGCTATGTTGTGCCAAGATCGGTTTGCGCCCCGGTTGGATCTTTGTCGATCGCCCTGCCTGCTGGCGTTGAGTCCTTTGCGGGCGTTCATTATTTTCCGTACTTGTGTAGGAATCGCTTCTTGGCGACCATGTACACGTCGAAGGCCATGCTAAGTCAGGGTTGGATCTTCGTCGATCGCCCTGCCTGCTGGCGTTGAGCCCTTTGCGGGCGTTCATTATTTTCCGTACTTGTGTAGGAATCGCTTCTTGGCGACCATGCACAAGTCGGAGGCCATGCTAAGTCAGGGTTGGATCTTCGTCGATCGCCCTGCTTACTGGCGTTGAGCCCTTTGCGGGCGTTCATTATTTTTCGTACTTGTGTAGGAATCACTTCTTGGCGACCATGCACAAGTCGGAGGCCATGCTAAGTCAGGGTTGGATCTTCGTCGATCGCCCTGCCTGCTGGCGTTGAGCCCTTTGCGGGCGTTGTTAAGCCTAACGTTGGTCGTTCGCCTTATGTTATCTTTTTTTTTGTACAAAATATTTGCAAGATATATAGGAAATCTGCCCGGCTACCACTTGCCTGGGTCAGTGTAACTTCTCATTGATTTTTGGGAAATTTGAGTACAAGGAGATTTCTATAGTAAGCTATTTCAAAATGGAACTCAAAACAACCTGAGTAGGGGGTGATGTATACAAGATTTTCATTGATTTTTGGGACAAGGTACTTTCCTATTACAACCTATTGGTAGTACTTCTTCAAGTGGATCGCGTTCCAGATTCTTGGTACTGGGGTCCCATCCATCCTTTGTAGTTTGTAAGCTCCTTTCCCTATCACATGTGAGACTTGGTAAGGTCCCTCCCAATTGGGGGACATCTTCTTCTTCTCGGAGGTGGGTCTGCTGGCGGCAAAGCTTCTTAATACCAGGTCTCCAATTTGAAATTGCCTATGTCGAACGCGCTGGTTATAGTATTGGCTGACTTGTTGGGCTCTATTTGCTTGTCTCAACTGAGCTGTTTCCCTTGCTTCTTCAAGTAGATCTAAATTAGTCCGGAGCTCTCCTTCGTTTCTTTCTGGGTCAAACAAAGAGGACATCCTGAACGTGTATACACCCATTTCAGCCGGTATCACAGCCTCTGTGCCGAACGCCAAGTTGAATGGTGTCTCTCCCGTACCAGTGTAGGAGGTAGTCCTTATGGCCCATAGGACATCATAAAACTCTTCCACCCATTTTCCTTTCTTGGCTTCTAGCTTTTTCTTGAGTGCTGACAGGATTTTGGCGTTCGTTGATTCTACTTGCCCGTTTGTTTTTGGGTAGACCACAGAGTTGGCTATAAGCTTGACATGGAATCTCTCACAAAGTTGTTGGATGTCTTGAGCTTGTAGCTGGAGGCCATTATCTGACACTATGGCGTTTGGCAGTCCAAATCTACAAAAAATATTTTTCCATAGGAAATCCTCCACTGACTCTTTGTTGATGGTTGCCAAAAGCTCTGCTTCTACCCATTTTGTGAAGTAGTCGCAAGCAACAATTGTGAATTTCAAATTTCCCGGGGCTTTTGGTAAGGGGCCAATCAAGTCCATTCCCCACATGGCAAAGGGCCATGCTGCCTTAATCACATTTAGCTCTTCGGCTAGGAGTCTTGGGACTTTTGCAAATTCCTGGCACTTGACACATCTTTGCACAAGGCTGACCGCATCAGCTCTCATTGTTGGCCAGTAATACCCTTGCTTTAAAGCTTTTTGGGCGAGTGATCTTCCTCCCATGTGGTTTCCGCAGACTCCTTGATGGATCTCCCTCAGGACCCAGTCTGCTTCTGTCGGTCCCAGGCATCGCAAGAGGGGGAGAGTGAAGGACTTCTTGTACAGGATTCCGTCGATAAGGACGTATCTAGCAGCTCTTCTTTGCCTAGCGAGAGCCTCCTTTGGCTCCAAAGGTGGTCGAACGCCACGTAAATAATCTTCAATTTCGGTTTTCCAGCTAGGCCCTGCCTCCTCCACTATGCTTAGAACCTGGCCTTTTCTCTCGTAGCTTGGCTTTTCCATGTATTCCATGAATATTTTTCCCCTCGCCGTTTCCACATTAGCGGATGCCAGCTTTGAGAGTGCGTCAGCACGGGTGTTTTCATCTCTTGGGATCTGTTGTATAGTAATCTTGCCGAATGTGGTCCAGAGGTCTTGGACTTTCTTGTTGTATTCTATCAAACTTGGTTTTTTGGCCTCATACTCGCCAATGGTTTGTCTTGTTACTATCTGCGAGTCACTGAAAACTTTCAAGTTGTTGACTTTCATTCTACTTGCAATATCCAAGCCTGCAATTAACGCTTCATATTCTGCTGCATTGTTTGACAAGGGGTATCCGAATGCCAGGCCATATTGGTATTCCTCTCCTTCTAGTGATATGAGCAACACTCCTGCACCTGCGCCATTTTTCACGGCCGAGCCGTCGACATATAACTGCCATTCCCCGTCATCAACATTTTTGGTCGATCGACCCATATTATCGTTTGTGGTCGATCGACACATTTGGGATGTGTGGCTGGAGGAGGTAGAGGGCTGAGTTGGTGCTTCTGACGCTTGGCATTCTGGTGCTTTTCCCTTGTCTTCTCCTTTGATCGTGCATTCTGCTATGAAGTCCGCCAACATTTGTGCCTTTATTGCCTTCCTTGGCTGATACTCTATGCCAAATTCACTCAACTCTATGTTCCATTTCAACAGCCTGCCCGAGATGTCTACTTTCTGGAGTACCTCCTTCAAAGGTTGATCTGTGAGGACTACCACTTTGTGAGATTGAAAGTATTGCCTCAATCTCCTAGCCGCTATTACCAGGGCGAACGCTATCTTTTCTATTCTGGTGTAGTTGAGCTCCCCTGCTTGTAATGCTCGACTGACATAATACACTGGGACCTGTCTTTGCTCTGCTTCTTTAACTAGTACGGCGGCGACCGCCTCACTCGATACCGCTAAGTACATATATAACGTTTCTCCTAAGCATGGACTTTGCAAGAGCGGAGGCGAACTCAAGTACTCCTTCAATTGCTCAAAGGCTTTTTGGCATTTATGGGTCCATACAAATTTAGCTCTTGATCGCAGGATTTTGAAGAATGGGAGGCATCTCTCTGCCGCCTTGGAGACAAATCGGTTCAGGGCTGCCACCCTTCCTGTCAGCTCTTGTATTTTCTTTACTGAGTTGGGAGGTTCCATTTGGATGATGGCTTTGATCTTTTCTGGATTTGCTTCAATTCCTCTACTAGAGACCATAAAACCCAAGAACTTTCCTGCCTCGACTCCGAATGTGCACTTGGCTGGATTCAGCTTCATCCTATACGCCCTTAGGTAGTCGAAGCATTCGGCAAGATCCTTCAAATGTTGTTTCATGGATGAGCTCTTAATCAGCATGTCGTCGACGTAGACCTCCATGGACTTGCCGATTTGTTCTTTGAAGATCTTGTTGACTAGCCTTTGATATGTAGCTCCAGCGTTCTTCAGCCCGAATGGCATCACATTATAGCAGTATAAGCCATCCTCGGTGATAAAGGAGGTTTTTTCTGCGTCGTCTAGGTCCATTGGAATCTGATTATAACCAGAGTATGCATCCATGAAACTCAGGAATTTATGTCCTGAGGAGGCGTCCACAAGCCTGTCGATTGACGGGAGGGGAAAACTGTCCTTTGAGCATGCTTTATTCAAATTGGTGAAATCAACACACATCCTCCACTTTCCATTGCTCTTCTTAACCATAACCACGTTTGACACCCATTCTGGGTATTGAACCTCCCGGATAAATCCTGCTTTTAGTAGTTTGTCGACTTCTTCTCGGATCGCTTGGACTCGATCTGGGGCGAACGACCTCTTCTTCTGCTTTGTCGGTCGACACGAAGGGTCGACATTCAACTTATGGCTCATGAATTGGGGGTCGATCCCCGGCATCTCGGCGGGTGACCATGCAAACACATCCACATTGTCTTATAAGAATTCTGTCAGTTGCGCTTTCTCATTTGGCTTGAGGGCTGAGCTTATCTTGGTGATTCCGTCCTCGATATCGGTTCTCAAAATCACCTTTATCGTTTCTTCCACTGCTTCGGCTTTTCCCAACTTCTTCTCATCTTTGTTATCCATAGTGTCGACCTTGGTGGTTTCTTCCATGGCTTCTTGTAGTTTGCGTTTTTCGGGAAGGGTTTCACTTGGGGTGCTTGACACCTCTAGTTGCTCCGGAGAGCTGTCGTTCGACATGTTTATTGGCTCTGGTTGCCCTAGGGGGCTGTCATTCGACACTTCCACTGTTTGTACACTTGGGGTGATTTCGAGTGTTGCTACTCCTAAGGAAAGCATGTTGATCTTCATGTCTGAGTGCTCGTCATCCCAGCTCCCCTGTCTCCTGGGGTAGTAGTCGCCCAATGTTCTGGCGACCTGTTCTTTGGTTTCGCTCTTGGTGGGGAGTGTCAGAGACTCCAAGTGACAAGACCTAGAGGTAGTTTGGTTGGTGCACATATACCCTATGCCAATGGGTGTGGGGAACTTGAGTTTTAGACAATATATTGCATCCACCATCCTTGTCCTATTCATTAGTGGTCGCCCGATAAGTGCGTTGTATGGCGATGGAAGGTCCACTACCACGAACTTATGAAGGAGATTCAGCACATGTTCCCCATCTCCTATGTAGATTGTCACATTTACGGTGCCTCTAGTTGGGATCGGGACTAAGTCAAAGCCATAAATAGGTCCCGATGGTTCTAAGTCTTCGTCACGCAACTTCAGTTGTTTGAAAGTGGAATACATCAAGACATCCACTGCGCTTCCTCCGTCTACGAGAATCTTGTTAACATCGTAGTTAGCTATCATTGCACGAACAACCAAAGGGTCGTTGCCAGAGTCCTGGTAAATGTCCATGTCCTCCTTTGTGAAGGTGATCGTCCAATTGGGTTCTTCGTCCAACTTTTTGGCAGGTGCTCCCATTGCCAGTGACATTACGCTCCGGAGGTGTGCCTTTCTTTTACTCTGGGATTTTGCCCAATTCTCTGTTGCACCTATGACCGTGTTGATTGTACCCAAAGGTTGAGGTCTTTTGGGAGGATCTGTGGGATTCCCCAACCTGTCGAGCGTGCTTCCTCTAGGTTGTTGTTCGACAGGAGTTGCTGTCGGGTTTTCCCTTTTCACAATGTAGTCCTTCAGATACCCTTTTCTTATCAGCTCCTCAATTATATTTTTTAGATTGATGCAATTATCTGTGTCATGTCCCCAAGAGTGGTGAAATTCACATTTCTTTCCCGAATTTCTGTAGCGTTCATGATTGAGAATTGGTCGGGGCCATTGAACTTTGTCAGCTGTCCTACTATTGGAAATTGCATGTAGGACGGCCGTTGGCGTGGCGCTCAGGGGAGTGTAGCTGTTATACATTGGCTTGGCATATGATCTCTCTTGGAAAGAGTTGTCACTCTGGTACAGCCCTTTTCCCCTATACCTTCTTTGGTTAAATGTCGGTCGACGGTTAGGGGATCTGCTCCTTTGTCTCTCTCTTGGCCTGTCGTCGTTCGACCCCTGCCCCCAGTCCTGTAGGGGGCGTTCTTCAACTTCATCTGTTTCTCAGCTTGGATATATATTTGGGCTTCATCGAACACTTGCTTTAACCTCTTTGGCTTTTGTCTGTGTAGGTCCAAGAACAGCTTTTCATGTCTCACTCCTTCCATATAGGCTCTGATTGCTTCCTTATCAGTTACATCATCTGCTTCCAGGCAAGCGTCTGAGAAACGCTTTGTAAAAGCTTCTATGCTTTCATTCACCCCTTGCTTAATGCAAAACAAATCATCAATTGTTTTCCCAATTCTTTTTCGACTGTGGAAGTTGGAGAGGAAGGCTTGACATAACATTGTGAAGTTAACAATGGAACCACTCGGCCTTATCCTATAGAACCAAGCTCTGGCTGCTCCTATTAGGGTTGTTGGGAAAATGCGGCACATGACATCTTCTGAGAGGTTTTGCAAAAGCATAAGTTCTTTGAATTGACTCAAATGTTCATGAGGGTCGCCTGATCCATCATATTTGATTTTGGGTAGCTTTGTGCTTGGTGGGACTACAGCTTGCATGATTACCAGCGAGAGCGGGGTGGTGACTCCACCCATCATTTGGATAGTTTCTTCGGCGGTTGTCACTCTTTGCCGATTGAGGCGTTCGTCCATTTCGCGACGAAGTTGTTCTCTCAACTCCTCTATCTGATTTTCCATCGTGGCTTGGGTCTGAGGTTGTCGTTCGACGGGAGTTGGAGTTTGGGTGACCGGGGTCTGATTTTGGGTGACTTGATCTCTAGTCGATCGACGCAAAGCGCGTTCTACCTGTGATGAGTTGGTAGGCGCCCCGTCGATCTCATATGCCCGATCATGTGTGGGGGTTTCTGGCGGGAAATAGGTAGGATCTTGGGAGGAGTAGTAAGAGGGGTCATCCCCTTCGTAGTATTCTGAGTTGCTCGGTAGTGCCGGATCTTCCATACTTAGTGGTGGATCACGCGAGCTATCCGCCAAAGAGACTCTTCGCTCAACGCGTCGAGCGCCCCCGTTGTTGCTAGGTTGATTGTTGGTGTTCGCCTGCAACAACGCTCTCTCTAAGGCGACCATTCTAGCCTCGTCTCGACGCTCTCTCTCCTTGGCCTCCTGACGATCTAGTTGGATCTGGGCCATTAGGGCTTTCACTAGCTCAGTATTCCCGTCTTGCCCCCCTGCCGGAGGTGGGAAGGTTAGGTGTTGAGGGTTTACGGAAGAGGAGGGGCCATGGAAGTTGAGTGGCGTCGGACAATAGTATGGCATATAGCCGAACATGTGCTGCATCCCCTGTCCTGAAAGCGTCGGGAGTCCACTAGGCGACAAGTTATTTGGCGCTTGTTGTTGTACGTCATTTGGTGTAAGGCCCGGCGGTGGCGGTGGTGCCATGGTCTGAGATGTAAATCTGATAGGCGTTTCTTGAAAAAGAGACTTTTTCGCGGCTGACTCGCTTGCGTTTTTGGTCGGATGCTCCTTTCCGGGTGGGATCTCGTCATGTGTTGGAGAGGACGACATGGCTACTCGCTTTGTGTAAAGAGAAAAAAAATTTTGATTCCCGAAGACGGCGCCAATTGTTGCGGGCACCAAGTCGCCGGTTAACTGACGGTGGAGAGGAGCTTCCAATGTAGCCTGAGAACACTAAGAAAGAGGCGTTAGGAGCGACGGGGCTGGGGTCCCCCGTTTGAACTCCGATGCCTAAGTCAGAGATCTAGATTTAGATCTGGTTTTGGGGTTTAGGGTTTTAGAGAATGTAGAGACAAAAGTGTAAGGAGTAGAGAGAGAGTGTGTAACCTCCTTCAGCCTTGAGAGTTGTGGGTATATATAGGGCCTCCTTGTATGGGTCGCACGCGCGATGTCACGTGTGGAGGTATCCGTTGGAGGTCACGTGTTGCGGTCGTGCGTTTGGAGTCACGTGTGGGGTGCCAGCTGGTTGGTGATGGGCTTATAGGCCTTGAAGCTAATTTGGGCCGGATGACTTTATTGATTAGGTTTCTTGTGGTCACAAGTGGTCGAGCGCCGCGTTATGAAAGTGGTCGGTCGTTAGGTTTGGAAATGGTCAGGCGCTAGGTTTGGAAGTGGTCAGGCGCTAGGTTTGGAAGTGGTCAGGCGCCAAGCAATTGTGTCATGCTCAACACCATTTAATTGCTTTTTGTAATTTCTTTTAGCTACTTTCTTTCCCTCATCTATACTATATTAAAAAGTACGTTCACCTGTAAAACTTTTGAATCGCCCATTATATCCTTATTTTTCGAATATATTTCTTAAATGCGATTATTAAACTTTTATAGTTTTACTCAACTAAAAACTCTAATTTTATTTAATTAAATCTAATATCTTTATGATTTTTACCATTTTACTATTTTAATTAAAAAACTTATATATATATTAGAATTTTTTAAATATACTTTTACAGTTTTACTCAACTAAAAACTCTATTTTTATTTAATTAAATCTAATATCCTTATACCTATTTTATTTTTACCATTTTACTATTTTATTTTAAAAACTTATATATATTAGAATTTTTTAAATATATTTCTTAAATGAAATTTTTTAAATTTTACAATTTTTTTAGAAATAAACTTTTACAGTTATTCTACTAAAAAATCTATTTTTATTTAATTAAATTCAATATTATTATAAATATTTTATTTTTACCATTTTAATTTTAAAAAATTTGAGACTTTGTTAAATCTGGACCCATTTCAATTATAATATAAACTAATAAAAGTATTATTATCAAGCTTAAAACTAATCATTAATTATTCATCATTTTTTAAAACTAATTAAGTTAAAAATTTATTTATTTAAAATTTAATTATTGTGATTAACCTTTTTTCTATTTTTGAAGTGTGTATTGGTAGTTTAATGTATTGGAGTGTATAATAAGAATTTAAAGTTTTTAAAAATAAAAAGAAGAGTAACATGTAATTATTTCCTTTGACTTATAAAGTTAGAGGAGTCAATCAGGTGGGTTGGATAAGTTTCGAATCATCTGAGTCTAGATCAAATGAGTCAGATAATTTTCTCAAGTTATTGCTCAGCTGGGTTTGAATAAATGATAATTTAGAATGGTTAAAATTATAACAATGTGGATCTTATTGAATAAAATATAATTTTAGTTTATAATTTTCTCGGGTCATTCGGATTTTGACTCATCTGAGTTCAGATCATTCGGGTATGCTAGGTCTAGGATCAGGTGGGTTGGGTTTTGGTCTCAGGTCACTCGGGTTTTGGATTTTTCGGATTTAGGACTCGGATCAATTGGGTCAGCCTTGTATTTTTTAATGTTTAATTCTTAAATTTATTATTTATTAAAAACAGGATGGGTCACGTGCAACGCACGTAGAAGTGAAGACTAGTATATAAAAAAAATATCATTTCATGTTTGGGTTGAGCACGATTCATGTCATTGTGAACTTGGGTTATATTAATTCGAAATCGGGCCGTTCAAGTCGGATCCGTTCAGGTTTTGGGTTTATTAATTTTGCAAGATTTGACACGTGGAAATTAAGTTTAACTGCAGGCCGCGGAGGTCCCTCGCCTCGCATTGCCTTTTGCCTAAACTAAAGAAAAGAGACTAACTAACTGCCTCTTATCAAAATTCACAAATCCCCTGATGCCAACTTAAAACCCTAACTTTAACAACAATCCAATATCCTTCCAAACCAAAACCTGATTCCCCCTTCCGCCGCTTCGTTTTCCCCCCTTTTCTTTCCCCTCCAACTGTATTCAGCTGATTTTCTAACCTATTCTTTGATTTCTCTCAGTTTTCTTTTTGGTTGGGAATTAAATTTCTTGTTCTAGGCTGAAGCCAATGTGTTTGACTCGTTATTTTGCCCTTCAAGTTCGATTTTTAGGTTAATGAACAGGGCTTTGGCTCGTTAAACGAGCTGATTCTGCATTCTACCAAATCTAAACCAACTGGAAATTATGTCGTTGGATGTGAGCAGAAAAGATGCTCAACCGGCGACGCCACCAAGTGCTGGCCAAAACGGAAACGGAAACGGCGTCGCTGTGTTGCAGAACATGGCCACCACGCAGCACCGGCTACGGCTGCACCCTAATACGGAGCACAAGCCAGAGAGCTATGATGGTTTGCAGTTGGATTTCAATCCGCTTCTTTTCAGCTCCCTGGAACGCTATTTGCCTCCTCCTATGCTCTCACTGTCTCGCGACTCCAAGCTCCATTACATGCGCGATATTATCCTCCGTTACTCCCCTGAAGGCGAACGTAATCGCGTAAGCTTCTTTTTCTGTTCTTTTGATTATCTTTTTTCTTTTCTATCTTTTTCACTTTAAGTTTTCCTTTTATTATTATTATGTAGCTGAATTGAAAGCTTGGAATCTTTGGTAATGAAATTTCGTACCTTCTGATGTTAATTACAGTGTTTCTTTTAGTAATAATTAGATAAATTTGTAGTAATACCATACAATGAAACAATGTAGGGAATATATATCTTTTCTTTTAAAATTGTAATTACATAGCTTTGTAATTAACCTGTCTTTCTCTTTCTCTCTCTCTAACTCTTTTAAAATTGCCTGAACAGGTTCAAAGGCATCGAGAATATAGGCAAAGGATCATATCACACTATCAGGTACATATTTTAGTTAAAGTCTAACAGTTGTGTTGGGCTTGAGCCTTTGGGAAATATATCACGATTGACCCTTTATGGTTGTCCTGGTTAAAATTTGTAGAAGTGCCTTGTGGTGGCATTCTTTTTCCCTTATAAGATTCCAATTTGGCTTGTTATCTTCCTAAGGTTCATATTTCTTCTCTACTTTATGCAGCCTTTGCATAGGGAGTTGTATACTATGCATGCCTCAAACTTCTTCGTCCCCTCATTTCTCAAAGCAATTAATGAGAATAAAGAGGAAACTTTTCGAAGTATAATGGCAGAACCTAGTCCTGGGGTTTTTACGTTTGAAATGTTTCAGCCCCGCTTCTGTGAATTGTTGTTATCTGAGGTATCATCTCTGCGTTCTCAGTTCACTTTGAGCCTTTTGTTTTTTAGCTTTTATACTTTTCTTATCAAGTTCCTGATTGCTTAGGTAGAAAACTTTGAAAAATGGGTCCATGAGACAAAATTCAGAATCATGCGACCAAACACAATGAACAAATTTGGTGCTGTCCTAGATGACTTCGGTCTGGAGACCATGCTTGATAAGTTGATGGAGGACTTTATTCGACCCATTGCCAAAGGTATTTAATCTTCCATTCATCATAATCATAAGATAAAAATTTATGCTGGTTTTTAGAGTTAAATCTTAGACCTTTTTTGTTTTTTAATATTGGGAATTGTTCTGCAGTTTTCTTTCAAGATGTGGGTGGATCGACACTGGATTCTCATCATGGTTTTGTTGTTGAATATGGAATTGACAGGGACGTTGAGCTTGGTAAGTTCTAACTTCTTTCCAGTTTACAGTTTATGTAAGCTGTGCCATTTAATCATTACCATCCTTAGGAGATTCAAGTATTAGCTATGGCGGATGAAAACTGATTTGCTATTAAGTGTTCTGAAGTATTGCACAGAATCGTTTACTGTCATTCCTCTGACTTCGAAAAATGCTGAGCATTTGTGTATTTCTTACTGCTTGAGGCCTTTCTTTACTCATTAAATGATGTGATCATTTATATTCTTACATTTCATGATACCTATAATTCCAGCATGATTGGCTCTATTTTCTTGTATTTTCATTTTGTTGCATATTAAATTCTAACTATCAATGCTGTTTTATTAATCAGTTTGTTATAGGTCACCTTTGCTTTCTATTTTGTTTTATTGTAATCCTGTTTGAGCCTTTTAAGTTGTAGCTTCACAAACTTCTGTAGCTTTTGTTTGTAGGTTTCCATGTGGATGATTCAGAAGTCACCTTAAATGTTTGCTTGGGCAAACAATTTTCCGGCGGAGAATTGTTCTTTCGAGGTGTTCGTTGTGATAAACATGTCAATACGGACACCCAGTCAGATGTATGCTAATTTTTCTGATTACTGCTTTCTTATTAATGTTCAGTAAGGGACAAGGATTGAACCTTTCTTTTGGCTTAATTATTCCGCTCTAATAACTCCATTCTATAATTAGACAAAAAGGGTTGCAGATGTCTCCCACATATCATAATTTTTCTACAAATACAGGGCTATATAGATGTATTTTTTTTAATTGTTAATTTTCTTGTCATTGTAACAAAATGATCATTTACTTTATTCTCTTTCTTCTGCATTATAGGAAGTTTTGGATTATTCCCATGTTCCAGGACGTGCAGTTCTTCATCGTGGGCGTCATAGGCATGGTGCAAGAGCCACAACATCTGGGCATCGGGTTAACTTACTTTTGTGGTGCAGAAGGTATCTTTATCCTAAACTTCTAGACATCGATTATCTTTGATTTCTTAATCATCTTGTAATTGTTGAGCTTAATGTTACTGCACATTCCTTAAATTGTACTTGTTCTGAGGTTAGAAGTACTGCATCTTTCTCATGTTATCTGTCCAAAGAAAAAGTGGTGCATTTTGACCCCAATTTGTATATGTATGATTTTCTTCTAGTTCGGTCTTCCGGGAGCTGAGGAAATATCAGAAAGATTTCTCAACCTGGTGTGGAGAGTGCCAACGTGAGAAAAAAGTAAGGCAGCGCGCCTCAATTGCTGCTACCAAACTAGAGCTACTGAAGAGGGACGGGAAACCTGCGACTTGAATGCCGTTTGTTATGCAAGTTTTTGCTTGTGAAAATTGTAAAGAAGTAGCTGGGATTCATGTCATTGTTACGCACACAAGCAAAATTCTTTGTCATATTGTCAGTGATGCACTTTTGCCAAAAATTGGTTGGTGAAAAGATGAAGAAGGGTGAATGGTCTTTGTTTCTGTCTTCCATTGCACTTGTTCATTAATGCTGTTGCTGTACATATACAATGTTGTCCAGTTGACTATAACTAGAAGACTCTTTTGTAGTAACAATTCAATGTCTTTTAAGTTAGTGGTCGACTCGACGCCGTAGGATTAAGGTTAAGGTTTCTTGACAAAAGTAACTAATTTTTGTTGTTGAATAGTACTATTTTAGTTGTTTTGGCCACCTTTGGGGTTGTACTTGCATGTGTGTTTGAAGATGGCAAAATCTGTTCACAAGTTTTGTTGTGAATAATCATCATTCATTGCCAACGTGTGAGTCAAACTTGTGGAATAGAAGAAGCTTTGATGGATTGGAAAGAGAGAAAGTAGTTGAAGTTGGGCTATTTATGTACAAGGAATGATGCCCTATTTATTCCAAATTTTGCTATATATTATAATATGCCCATTTTCAAAATGGATCATCACCGCGAGATTAGAAAGAAATTGCATTAGATGAAGTTTACAGCAGAAAAGAATTTCTCACTTTTTCCATTACTTTTACAAAAATAATTATTACAATGGTAATTTTACTAAAAGATTTTATTATTTTCACGAGTTATTATATATAATATAAAGTGGGGAAGTTGTGATGTAGGTAAGAATAAATATTTAAATCAGCTTCTTCAAGCTTTCAAACTTGTGTTACAATTCCATATATAACATTCCAATTATAAATTTCACATAATAAAGAATTGTAACAATTAATTCCAAAAATACAATCAAATCCAAATCTTTAGTGAATTCCAAATAGAGAAATGTAAACCAATTCCAAATATTATACAATAATAAAAAAATCCAAATCTTGAATGAAACCCAGATGATAATCATGAATTTAGACTTTATGGAGCTTATGAGTGTTAGCATATTGATCGAGCAAATCAGATGTTATGCCTGCAAGTTGTTTAATTGCCTCAACTTGTTTCCTCATAAAGTTTTTGAAATTGGGAGTCCCAGGAAAAGGCTTTCCAAGGTACTCGTCGATGCAAGTGTCCTGAAAAGTCCTGGCGCCAGTCAGGCTTATGTTGATATCATCCATCCGAAGTTGAAAACTTTTGTCTCCACCACCCGAAACCGAAATCAGTGCATCATAAGAACCTTTTAGATTCTTAAGTGAGAGATTTACATCTTCCCCACAATCACGCAAGATTACAATATCATTGGCATTTAACCAGACGGGAGGACGTTTGGCGAGTTTCATGAACCCTTGTGAAGTCGTATTTGTCATGTCAATCGTGAATGCCAGCGCCATCTTGGTTAATAATTCGATCTTGTTTTGGACTTTGGATTCAAAAGGAGACAATAATTTGTAACAAAGACTCGGATTCTCTGTGGCTTGACATGATATTTTTATGAAATTATTATTGGTTCCTCCTGCTTTTTCTCTTGGCATGATCTTCGATTTCGGTTTCTCAGCTGCTGCTGCTGCTGCCACACATGATGAGAATTGAATGATCAACATCAAAGAGATAGCTACGCCTACCATACAAGAATATGCTGAGCTTCTTGCCATCTCTTTTATGTTTTTCCTTGAGAAAAAGTTTATTTAGGAAGAATTGATTTTTACTTGATGCGTTTATGGAAAGGGAAAGGATTTCAATTTATACACATCACATCCAACATTATTTACTAAATTTACAATTCTTTATTAACTAACTTTTTGTCTATATTAGTAAATTATATATATATATATATACTACATATTATTTGAAACACCCAATGAAATCACTAAATGCCCCTTTTGAGGATCGATGAGAAGGCTCGGTTTGAACTTTTTTTGTCCTTTTCTGTCTTTTCCCACTTAGTTAATTACCAAAAAGTACTATTAATGTTAACATTATTGCTTCAATAAATTTATTATTTAATCTCATATTTTGGTTAATGAGGGGCTAGATTATTAAATATTTTAGGGGGCGTTTGGTTAGGGGTGATCTTTGATCACCTGTGGTGATCTTGGCAGGTGATCTCAAATCACCCCGTTTGGTTACACTTTTTGGTTTGGTGTGGTAATCTGGATTATCCCCGATCACCCCTCTAAGGGTGATCTGGATTACCACCATAAACCCATGTAATCTTTGATCACCGGTGATCTTGCATCACTGGTGATCTTAGATCACTAGTGATCTGGGGGGTGATCCTAACCAAACGCCCCCTTAGTCTTTTTCCATTGACCAAATTACTTTAAGCCCTCAATTAGTTTCTCACAATTTCTTTTTTCCTCAAGACTTATAAATTTACTATTTACTCCCATGTTTGGGTCAATGAGGGACTAGATTATTAAACATTTTAGTCATTTTCCACCTACCAAATTACTTTAAGGCCCTAAACTTTGGTTAATGTTGAGATGAATAACTCTACTTTTTGGTCTTTTACCAAAGGTGAATGTGAACGCAATTAATGGTGATTTTAAAAGTAAATTTATCCCATGAATACAATATTGAATTTAAAAAAAATGCATTATTATACATTTCATGTTCAAATAGAATGATTATAATCTTATTTTTCAAAAAAAAAATGTTTATAGACTTATAAATTCATGAAATGATGGTTTTTTCTTATATTGCAATATATCATTCTATCTTTATTCGATAAATTAAGCGATAACAACTCTAAAAAAGGGGAAATAGTATGACACCAACTACAAAAACTTTTATTTTCTACAACAGCATGTTTTAAGGTACTATTATTTTACTTTTCCAGATTAGTTCTTCAATTATAAGACCTGTTATAAATATCGAATTTGCTAACCACCTACTCACATATATCATAAGAACCGAGGAAAAAAAAACTCTATAACTAAAATGATTTGTTAGCCACAAATCAAGAATACTCGACGCGCCAGCGCGAGCCCATCAACTTATTAGTATTATTAGTTTGTTAATTAAAATCAAAATACCTTAATTAGGTAATTAAATTGTCAATGTTGTTTGTCCATAATTAGTTTCTGTCATGATAAAATTGAAATCAAATTTAGCTTTTTTTTTTTTTAACGAATTGGAAAATACTAATAAGACCCAGAGAATTAGATAAGGCCCAGCCCGCGGTTCAGTTTTGGACCATTTTGAACCAGAGCTTTTGTTTTTTGTTTTTTGTTTTTCTTTTTGTTACATCAAACCAGATCAGCAGCCGCCGCGGGATTTGGAGGCGACGCGCATAGGAGCAGCGCAACACCACGCACCACCACCACCATTCAGAGCCAGAGGAAGTCCGCCGCTCCAGTTTTGGGTCGATGAGTAATTCGTATTTCCTACCATTCCCCTCGCTTTCTTCCTCTTACAAATTTGTTTTATAGACTTTCATCTTTTCAATTCCTTGTATCAAATATTGAACTGAATTGAATTAGTAAACTTTAGTTAGGTCCATGCCAGTTGTACAAGTAGAACAATTTTGAGTTTGGAAGAGCCTGGATTTAAACCTATGAAGCTTGAATTCACCCTCATACTTGACATATTCTTATCATCTTTATATTGAAAATTTATATATCTCTCCCTCTGCTGATCATCTTAAAAGTAATAGTATATCATATCCATAAATTTCTTGTTCCATTGGGTTCTTGTTGCTATAATACTCTATTCAACTATATTCCAGGTTGATGTTCTATAAACCTGATAATGGCAAATAGAGCAACTAAGCTTGGCCAGTCTCTGTTTCATTTCTATCCATGGCTTTTCCATTCTTCCTTAATTCACTCAATCTCTTCATTACACTCTGTTGAAGAAACTGTAAGAGCTGCTGTTGAAGCCAAGTCTTATAAACAACTTCCTGACATTCTCCTTGTTGTAGAAAAATCTGGGCACAGTCCGAACCCTTTCTCATTTCTCTCCACTTACCCTTTCAAGCTTAGAACCCAAATCATTGATGAAATTTTACAGTCTTTTAGATCTATTAGGCCCCGCTCTCACCCCCATATTGCCTATGATCTTCTTCTTTCCTACACTCTTCAGAGTCCCCACCCTCTCCCTGTTTCTCTCGCCATCCTCCAATGCACCCTTCGTGCTGGCTGTTCCCCTGCTCCACAAATAAGACTCCTCCTCTCTTCTGCATGGCTCAACTGCCAAGGCCAATCTGTGTCTGTTTCTCGTAGTCTTTTGGAGATGCAAGACATTGGGTATTCTCCGGACTCTGTAATGTGCAATTACCTTATATCATCTCTTTGTGCCGTTGATCGATTGGAGGATGCTGTTAAAGTCCTCAAGGGTATGAGTTCTGCAGGTTGCCTTCCTAATCTGGACAGTTATGCTAGTTTAATTACTTCAATGTGCTCATTTAGAAGGACAGCTGATGCCGTGGAGTTAATGAAGCAAATGGTGAATAAAGCTAGATTATCACCTAGGCAGGGAATGGTGGTGAAACTGGTTGCAACTTTGCGGGCGAATAAAGAGATATGGAAGGCTGTTGAGATGATTGAATTCTTGGAGAGAGAAGGTAACCTTGTAGGGTTTGAGAGCTATCAGTTAGTGGTTGAAGGATGCTTGGAATGTCGTGAGTATGTATTGGCAGGAAAGGCGGTTATGGCGATGACTGATAAGGGCTTTATACCCTATATAAAAGTTAGGCAAAAGGTTATCGAGGGTTTAGTTTATGCCAATGAATTGAAACTTGCCTCTTTAGTAAGGGAAAGATTTGTTGATCTGGGATCCTAGTTACTTTAACTTGAAGCCAATTATTGGTGTGTATTTTTTTGGACTAGTTTCAGAGTTTAGACTGATTTTTGAAGCTGAAATTAGATAAACTATCAGTCGGTGACTAGAATCTTGTAGTTGGCATATGCATCCTTGGGGAATGGTGCTTCCTGACTTCTCTGTCTCATTCTTGTTCTTTAATGTAAGTTCTGCAAATCTAAGTTGTTGGAAATTATGAATTTGGAGTTGTCTAGTACTAATATGCCATAAATATTCTAACAAAAGTATCAGTAAAGGTTTTGTTCTGAAATAGTGTTGATTGCATTTTCCCTGGGTTGTTTGTTAACAAAGTCTAATGAGATGAAATCATGTGCTACTTTATTAGTGTTAATTTCTTGGTTTCTTTGTTGTTACAAATAATTTGAACTTCTAGTCAGATCATTTCTGAGATCTGAGAGAACTCGGTATGTATAACGAGTTACAATGTTCAAGGCATAGATGATCTTTGATTTCTTACTCTTGTAACTGCTGGCTCTATGTTGTTGCACATTTCTTAAATTGTAGTTATTGTGAGGTTTAGAAATAGTGCATGTTCACCCTCAAGCTGTATAAACTGCATATATGATTTTATTCTAGTTCTGACTTCCACGAGCCGAGGAAATATCAGAAAGAATTCTCAAAGCTGGTGTGGAGACTGCCAACACGAGGAGAAGGAAAAGGCAGCTTCTCTCAGTTGTTGTTACAAAACACAAACAGGTATTGTAAAGACTATAGATATACAATTGTTATTGTAGAAAATGAAAGTAAAAGTAAGAATTGTGATGTCTACTTCCATCGGGAATTACTGAAGAGGTATGGAAACCTGCAACATGAACACCATTAGTCTTTCAAGTTTTTCTCTGGTGAAAATGTAAAATACTTGCTGGATTCTTGTAATTGTTACACACAAGCAAAATTCTTCATCACAATGTTGTTAGTGATGCACTTTTACCAAATTTTGGGTTGGTAAAATGATGAAGATTGATGGGTGAATGGTCTTGTTTGTGTCTTCAATGCTGTTGCTGTACATTGGCAAATGTTGTCTAATTGTGAGGTTGATTTGCGAACTTCAACTACAACTGGACTCCTTAGAAGTAACTTTCAATGTGTTTTGAGATAATGTTTTCTCAATTACAAAAGTAACTAATTTTGTTATTGAAAAATATGTTGACAAGTTTTGATGTAATGAGAAGAAATTGAACTTGCCTAAAGAATAGAAGAAGTTTTGATAGAGAGAAATCATAAGTAAAGCCGAGTTCATCCATCTCCTTTTTTGCTTTAATAAAAATGGACATTATTAGTAGTAGCAAGTACAATTTATTGAATGATTTTGCCACATTTGGATTTTTTGGATAATGAAAAATTCCCAAAATCCACATTAAGTAAAAAGAATTGCAAAGGCAAAGGCAACCCAATCATTCTCATTCAATAAGTCCACACCACTCCACAATCAATCATCATCTATTCATCTTATTACTCTCTTTGCATTTATCCAATTCATTAAATAATCATAACCAGAAATTACTAAACCTTTCCAAACAAACAAATTTATTACCCAATTTCTTTCTTGATTTTAATATGGAATTTTTTTTTATTTTGTCTCTACTCGTCTAACTTTCTTTTTTTAAAAAAAAATTGTTTATTTTTTTAATGACACGATATGTGAGATATTAGACGAGAAGATGGGACGGGATAAGTAACATTATTTTTTTTTTGCAATTGACACGACAGAAGAGATATTAGACGGAAAGATGGGACGGGACAAGTAACATTACTCTTCTAAATGTTAAATGTTAACATATCATATAATAAAAATTACTAAACATTTAAATTCTTAAACTTGATTAGGATTAGACACAAAAACTTTTCTTTTCTTAATCTAATCATTTTTATTTTTGGTAAATTACAATGCAGCAACAGCAACATAACTACAAACAAATTTTCATTCT
>AWUE01019393.1:0-107150 GCA_001974825.2 Corchorus olitorius
CAAAAAAAGGCAAAAATAGAAGAAATGAAAATCTCAAATTAGTAGTATGGGATATTTTTGCAAATTTCCATTTTTTTGATTGGGTACAATAATTCCAATTCTCCACAACAAATGAATAGTATCTTCTAATTCATAAAATAAAAAATCTGCCTGTCCCTTTCTTCATTTTTTTAATGTAAAGAATGTAAATAATTTTTCAAAAAAAATCTATTAAAAGCAAAGTTCAAGTTCATTAGCCAACAACAACACAGATTCGCTTTCGCCCATCCTTCACTCACTCCCATCCTTCCATTTTCTAACAAAAAGCAAATCAAAGCCGAAGCCAAAAGCCTATTTTCTTTCCCTTTCCCCTCCAAAACCAAAAAGAAGAACAAAATCTCAAAACCAAAGCCAAAATGAGAGAAATTTTGCACATCCAAGGAGGTCAATGTGGAAACCAGATCGGAGCTAAGTTCTGGGAAGTCATTTGCGACGAGCATGGAATCGACAACACCGGAAAGTACAGCGGCGACTCCGATCTGCAGCTTGAGCGTATCAATGTCTACTACAACGAAGCCAGTGGCGGTAGGTATGTTCCACGCGCAGTCCTCATGGATCTCGAGCCCGGCACTATGGATTCCGTCAGATCTGGTCCTTTCGGTCAGATCTTTAGGCCTGATAACTTCGTCTTCGGCCAGTCCGGTGCCGGAAACAACTGGGCTAAGGGTCATTACACCGAGGGTGCTGAGCTGATTGATTCTGTTCTTGACGTTGTTCGTAAAGAAGCTGAGAATTGTGATTGTTTGCAGGGTATGTTTCTTCTTCTTCCTCCATTTTTTAAATTTGTTGACTTAATTTTATTCTATTTTACTGCTGGATCTGGCTCCTTTTCTGAATTGTTTGTATGCTTTGTAAAATGGTGTTCCTTGTTTTTCAGCTGCTCGGGGCTTTTATACATAATTTTTGTTTTTAATGCAACTTTTATTGTCTGTTTCTTTAGTCTAACTCTGGATTTTGTCTTCTTGTCTGTTATACCTATGAACAAACCTATTTTGAAGTTAAATTGATATATACACGAAGGAGTTTAGTAGTCCCATTGAAGCAACTTGGTTGTTCTTTCATGGTCTTGAAGAAATTGAAAATGATTGTGGTGTATCTTTCTTTACTAGCTCTGGTCTGGTTTTCCTTTTAGCATTTTGTAAGCTGTATTTATTCCATTTATCATCAATTCCCTCAAAGTTGGAAGACAGGGCTTTTCTTGTTTTTGTTATAATAATTCCCAATTAAGCTGTATTTGTTAGTCTTAGTCAAGCCATTTGCTCTATTCTCTCTGTAATTATGTCTGTAATTGATGTGGTCTATCTTTATTTATGGTGGCTTTCTTCCTTCATATGCCATAACCTTGAAAGAAGTTATATCTGCTTTCAATTCTCATTATGTTTGTCTTTGGGGCAGGATTTCAAGTTTGCCATTCTTTGGGTGGAGGTACTGGATCTGGAATGGGTACTCTTCTAATTTCCAAGATTAGGGAAGAGTATCCAGATCGCATGATGTTGACTTTTTCGGTCTTCCCTTCTCCTAAGGTATCTGATACAGTTGTTGAGCCATACAATGCTACCCTTTCTGTTCATCAGCTTGTTGAGAATGCTGATGAATGTATGGTGTTGGACAATGAGGCTCTGTATGACATATGCTTCCGTACTCTCAAGCTTGCCACTCCCACCTGTAAGTGTTGATTTTTAGATCTAATGCCTAGCATATGCACCCAGATATTAGCTTTGCTTAATAAACTGTAATTTTCTCTTCTTATTAGCAACAATTTTTAATACAAAATAGGTAGTGGCATTAATTTGATAATGTTGCTTTACCTTCCTGTTATGGGTCCTTGTGAACAAGGATTGCCAAAAAATTGTTATATAGGGGCTGCTTGCTTGCTCATTTATTAAGGAATTTTCTGGCATTTGCGCCCCTATTCATTCTTTGTTGGGTTGTTCAGTGTTATCTTTTTTACCCAAAGACACACCCACCATTTTCCTTTTGTCCCCACAAACATAAAAGTGTGTGAGCTGTCATGGGTATTTAATTTATGACTTGGGTTAATAACTATTAATATCTTGTGCTACTTCCTCAAATACATTGAGTGGCTTGTAATGCAATCATACATGATCTGGCCTCTGCTTATGTTCTTTCTTTTGGTTTGATTCAGTTGGTGATCTTAACCACCTCATCTCTGCAACCATGAGTGGTGTCACATGCTGTCTGCGGTTCCCTGGACAGCTCAACTCTGATCTCCGCAAGTTGGCTGTTAACCTTATCCCCTTCCCACGGTTACACTTTTTCATGGTTGGCTTTGCCCCCTTGACATCAAGAGGATCACAGCAGTACCGGGCCCTGACGGTGCCTGAACTTACTCAGCAGATGTGGGATGCCAAAAACATGATGTGTGCTGCTGACCCACGCCATGGCCGTTACCTAACTGCTTCTGCAATGTTCCGTGGTAAGATGAGTACTAAGGAGGTTGACGAACAAATGATTAACGTCCAGAACAAGAACTCATCATACTTTGTTGAGTGGATCCCTAACAATGTCAAGTCAAGTGTGTGTGACATCCCACCCAAGGGTCTAAAAATGGCATCCACTTTCATTGGGAATTCAACTTCAATCCAGGAGATGTTCAGGAGGGTTAGTGAGCAGTTTACAGCAATGTTCAGGAGGAAGGCTTTCTTGCATTGGTACACTGGTGAGGGAATGGATGAGATGGAGTTTACTGAAGCTGAGAGTAACATGAACGATTTAGTTGCTGAGTACCAGCAATACCAGGATGCAACAGCTGAAGAGGAGTACGATTACGAGGATGAAGATGAGGAAGTCCAAGGTTGAGGTTGAAGCAGCCTTTTCTAAAGTCCTAGTTTGTTCTGAAAACTGTATCTTTGTTGTATGATGTTTATGTTGTTGAGAGGTCAAAATTTAGATGGTCATGATGTGTATGGGTGTGGGTCCTTCTCCTTAAAGTTGAGATGGGTGTTTTTTGTGATATATTATGCCTTTGCTTTTTAAAGCTTGAATGAACGATGATGGATGTTTGTATCTAAGTAGTTGAATATTACCCTTTACCATTGGAGGTAAAAATGTTAGTGTAAAAGTCCCTTTTGTGCTTGTGATTAATGGTAAGTAGCTTGTTAGTGATTGGTATCCTTCTTTCTTGCTACTCTTTTTTTTTTTTTTGGTACTTGAGATACTCAACCGGCAGACAACACAGTTGATGCTGATAGCGACTGGTATGACTTCAATCCTTGTTGGAGTAGTAAAAAATAAATTATAAAGATATTAAAAGTTACGAGATGAATTTGAAACAAATACAGAACAACAATGTTAAGATGGCTTTATGGACAATATGCACGGCGCTGCTTAAAACTTGTGCACTCTAATTGGTTGGAAAGATAAACTTATGTACTCTAATTGGATGGAAAGATTGACGGCGTTGCTTAAAACTTATGTTTTATGTGGATAATTTGCACCACAATTGAACGAGTGTCAATTTTTCCATCTAATTATGGTGCATATTGTTGGTAAATTATAATTTAATGTGCAAATTGTTCAAAATTAAAGTTCAGGGTGTAAATTACTAAATTGTCCATTTATTTATAGTTTAAGGTACAAATTGTGGATTAAGCCAAGATAACACAAATCTTAAATTGAAGTAAAGAGTACACTTGTGTTTACTCCCCGGCATTGTCGTTCCTTTTTTTTTTTTTGAAGGATCCTTTATCTAAATAAATACTATAAAGAATAGTATTAATACAATCTTCCTTTGCTTTGGCGATAGTTAAGATTAAGATCAATTCATCCAAATTAAAACAGCCAAATCTCGTATAAATTTCTATGCATCTTGCTACATACATACGTCCATGCATATTCATGGGGAAGGAGTTTGGTGTTCAGCTGTAAAACGCGGAATGAAATTGTCACTGAAAGAGAAGGCTGAGAATGTCCAAAAGGAAAAACATTAACTGACAAAGTCAATCTGTGTCTGTCCCAGGATTAATATTAAGACAACATTAATTAATCCTTAATTTGATGAACTCGTCGTCGAAAGATGAATCTATCTCAACTCCATCTTCGTATCGCTAGCTTATTGGCGGCGACTTATTACTAGATTCTCTTCTTTCGTCTTCCCACTTCTCCACTATAAAAGGATCCATCGACCATTGCCTTTGCATGCACAATCTTCTTCTTCTTCTTAATTATAGTAATTGCTATATTATTAATCTGTTCCAAAATGTCCTCGACTTCATTCAAGTCACTTGTCTTTGCTTTAACTTGCTGTCTTGCCCTAATTGCTTCTGCCAATGCTGCTCCTCTTCAAGATTTTTGCGTGGCAAACTCCCAATCCACAGGTACCCTACCATATAATTGCTTAACTCATGCAATTTAAATATGGCTTATTAGTTTTTTTGCCCCTGAACTATGAGCCGGGTCCAGAACACCTTGTCTCCCAAACAATATATAATCACAACATTTTGGCCCTTACATTTTCCAAATTCAAGACAATTTGCCAATTTCATCAGGTTAAATTGGGACTAACTGTCTTGAATTTGGAAATTTCAATGACAAGTTATTAGGATTAATTTGAAGTTTAGAGGCAAAATGTCCTTACGCTATAGTTCAGCGGCGAAAAAAAGGCTAATAAGTCATTTAGATATCTCATCAACTCATTTTCATCCAAAATATATGGGAAATAATTTTTTTTTTGTTATTCTTGCATATGTAATGCAGTTGTTGTAAATGGGCTGGTTTGCAAGGATCCAAAGCTGGTAGTAGCAGAGGAATTCCACTTCAGTGGGCTGCATATAACAGGCAACACTTCGAACCCATTGGGGTTCAAGGCGAGCCCTGTTACAGTGACCCAATTGGCAGGGCTAAACACAATGGGAATCTCCATGGTTCGTCTAGACTTTGCACCATGGGGTCTGAACCCTCCCCACACCCACCCAAGGGCCTCTGAAATCCTGACGGTTTTGGAAGGAACCCTGGAAGTTGGGTTCGTAACTTCTAACCCTGAGAATCGGCTGATGGTCAAGATTCTAAACAAGGGCGATGTGTTTGTGTTTCCAATGGGGCTAGTACACTTCCAGAGGAATGTGGGTAAGTGGAATGCGGTGGCGGTGGCGGCGCTGAACAGCGAAAGCCCCGGCGTTATTACGGTTGCTAATACGGTGTTTGGTTCAAACCCAAGCATTTCCACCCCTCTTCTCACCAAGGCTTTCCAGGTTGACCAGACTGTCATTGCTCAGCTCCAAGCTATGTTCTAGCCATCATGAATCATCATAATCAGGGATTAATTTCATGTATTTCTTCTATAATTCGATATATTGATCAACTTTTTAGTAATTAAATTTGTTGAAAAATTAAACTAGTGGAGATTACCCGCGTGAATCCCTATGCTGTTATTGTTGTCACTTTATATAATGGAACTATAAATCTTTATTTGTGTTTATATTAAATATTAATCATTGCATAATTTCAATATCTGACAAGAACGAATTAACCTGGAATCAATATGTAACGTTACCAAACTACAATTCAATCGAAATACAAATTGGATACTATTTTCCTTCATCGAATCTTATATATGGAAAAATAAATAAATGATTGATAATAATAGTTTAATTCCTGCGTTAGGCATGACGATTCAATTCCGAATTAATCAGAGATTATGGGTAATTAGAGATCTTTAAAATTGATATATATATTAGGATGGGAGCGGCAATTGGTGCATGGAGGCGGCGAGGCGCTCCCACCTGGCGGTTTCAGAGGCATCGGTGCCGGAGGGTGTGGGCTAGTTGTCTCACACGTATACTCCAACTTTTGTCACGTGGCTAATTTGTAGTGAATTGTTATATATTACCCTAAGTTGGTGCGTGAATTGTGTAGATAAATGATATACTCGTTAGTTTTAGTTGGAGAAATTGCTAAAAGATTGTGTTATGCTTATATACGTGGCCTTTAATTCCATCTCCATCAAATCGTCATCTCTATATCTTAATTTCAGTCAACTGAATAAGGTTCAAGTGATGCAGCAACAACGTAATCTGAAGGTACTCTACTCATTTACTTACACTTATTGAGTTTGTTAGCCAAAAAAGAAAAACAACTTTTTTTTTTAATCATTTTCCTCAAGAAAAGAATCAATAGATATTAATTAATTATTATGTTGGTGATGTCTTCTTTCCCTTGATATATACTCTACTAGTGTTTAGTTTACTGCATAGATTATGTTTCCGTCTTTCATATGAGACCAAATATTCCTACCTTCATGTGTTCTTAATTATAACATTACTTGCTTCTTTGTGTCTTGTAATTTACTTTTCCCCCTTTGATTTATTGTTTTGGCTTAATTAGTTATTCCTAATTAAAAGAGGTTTAAACAAATTATTATAAAGAGAAATTAATGAGCAATTACTATCTAACTTAAGCTGCAATTAAGTATACTACTTAATAATTGTCTTGTTATTGCAGAGTGTGAGACATTTTTCTGAAGACATTTTACTAAGTGAGATGAAGGTAAATTGACACACATATTTTAGTACCTACTCTGCTCTGCTTCTGCATTTTTTTTTATTTTGTTTGTACTGTGATTTTGGATTTTGACCATTCTTATATATCTATATATAGAAGAAGAAATCAAAGGCAACAAAAGATGCAGGCAGCTCCCATTCCCACGCCAAAAACAAAAACAATAATAAGGTACCCAAAATTCTTATGAATTCCTCTTTACTTATTTTAATGCTCCATTTGATATATATGGAATTATTGTATTCTGCAGGAAGAAGAAGAGGATCATTCCCCCAGAGAAGATGAAGAAGAAGAAGAAGAAGAAGAAGAAGATGATGATGAAATATTGGAGCAGCCACAGATTCCAGACGTGAGCCATGGCTACCATTTGGTCAAAGGAAAAATGGGTCATGGAATGGAAGACTACATTGTTGCAGAAACTAAGAAAACCAACGGCCATGACCTTCGACTCTATGCTATTTTCGATGGTCACTCGGGTCGTAATGTTGCCAAATACTTGCAACGTCACCTCTTTGACAACATTCTGGATCAAGTATGATTATGAATTTATGACTATGAATGAAATGAACACTCTAGAATTTGTTTAATTTTAATCTTGTTGTGAATTCTGATAACAATTCATAATTGCTAGCCTGAATTCTGGGAGAATCCGAAGGAAGCAATCAAAAGAGCATATAAAGAAACAGATGATGAAATATTGGAGCGAGTGGGTGATATGCGAGGCGGTTCGACAGCTGTCACTGCAATACTAATCGATGGCGAGAAGCTAATTGTGGCTAACGTTGGTGACTCTCGAGCAATCTTATGCCGAGCTAATGGTGGAATTAAGCAGATGACAATAGACCATGATCCGCTCAAGGAGAAACAACTTGTCGAAAACAGAGGTGGATTTGTGTCTGAAATGCCTGGTAATAATTTAAGGATGTTAATTTGCACATGAATCAGTTTATACGTATTTCAGTTGAA
Source organism: Corchorus olitorius (assembly GCA_001974825.2). Taxonomy (NCBI): domain Eukaryota; kingdom Viridiplantae; phylum Streptophyta; class Magnoliopsida; order Malvales; family Malvaceae; genus Corchorus; species Corchorus olitorius. The sequence goes on from AWUE01019393.1 coordinate 7,522, forward strand.
TTTCAAGGCTGTTATTATGTTATAATATTGAAAAATGTAGGGAATGTTCCTAGAGTGGATGGGCAGTTGGCGATGACAAGGGCGTTTGGAGATGCAAAGGTGAAGGAACATATAACTTCAGAACCAGATGTGAGAGTTGAAAGGATTGATCCAAATACAGATGAATTCATCATTTTGGCAAGTGATGGCCTTTGGAAGGTATCTATATATTTCCAACTTTATTGATAAAGTTTTATTGGGTTTTTAGTAAAAATTTCAATTTGTCTCAAAAACAGAATCAATATATTACAGGTAATGTCAAATGAAGAGGCTTTTGAAAAGATAAGTGAGTTGGATGATGCCCAAGAAGCATCTCAGGAGTTGATTAAAGAAGCATTGGCAAGGAAAAGTCAAGATGATATTTCTTGCATTGTTGTAGCTTTTTAGTAACATTCCATTCCGGCCCATATGCATTGGTTTTTCACTTTTCCTTTTGGTTTTTGTCAGCCACAAGCACCTTACCAGGATTAAAATCCTCTCCCCCCATTTTTGGTGCCCCACCGTGCCCTATCCACCAAATTATGCCACGTGTCCCTAGTATTATACTTTGTTTGTTTTCAAATTTTAACAAATAGTAAAAATCCCAATTAAAATCCCAATTAAAACCAGGTTTAGCCCCAAATTAACAACAAATAATTATATATAAGGGTTAATTCTAAATCTTAATACATTCCCCATAGGGTTTTAGAATGAAAATATAAAATTTAATTTAACTAGACAAACAAGGAATAACATTAAAATCTGAAAAAAGACACGTGTCATTATTTGATGGATGAGACACGGTGGGGCACAAAAAATGGGGGGAGAGGATTTTTATCCACATTACCATGGCATAAATGATCTTATTGTTGCACAAGTTACAACTTCAAGGAGATTGTAATGATTTCTACCACATCCCATGTGTAGTAAAATTTGAATCTGTCGTATTACATAAGGGTAGAATTCAAAACCATCATAATACGCATGAACATGTGATTCTAAATTCAAATCATACTATATGAACATGCAATTTCAATTTATTTGAGCCCTTCATAACCATCATAACACTTGACGCAATAAAAAAATACTATGAAAACTATCATTTGTACGTAGTTATCATTTTACCTGGTGATAAAGTATTGAACTTTTAGTTCTTAAAAGTTTTAATGGTTAAGATTCGTTTCCTAACAACATCTACCAGTACCAATATGTAATTTTAAATTTAAATTCATATATGAATATCTAATTTCAATTTGATTCAACACTCCAACACATAAAACGGAACTGATCAAATCATAACACATGAACATGCAAATTATAAGACATGAACATGCAACTAGACACGGACATAGAAACATGCAACTCCTACAAATAGACGACGTAGTAGTTAAGTTGGAACTTGTTGCTTGTATTTGACTATTGGTAAAAAATTTCTAAAGAAAAAGGTGTAGTTATCCTTATTGGCGAAGGAATCTGTCAAAGAAAGAAAAGACCTTAACAAGCACGTCTGCAGCGTGTGTGACCCAACTTTTCCATCTCCATCGTATGCATCATATATGCTTTGCCAATAAGCTATTCCTTTCTTCTTCTTTTTTTCTTTGAGATTAAATCAATCAATTCCTAGAGTATTTATATTTTTTATGAACATACGATTAATTCTCTTAATTATTATGTTTTGTTTTCCTACATTTAATTATTCACTCAAAAAAAAAAATTCAAATAGTTATTCTATGATAAACTAAACTTTTTTTGTTTGTTGAAATTATGATAAACTAAACTAAAATCAAAATACTTTCTCCATCTTTTCTCTACTTGTCCCTAGCTTAATTAATTTTTTACCAAAAAAGAAAATGAAAAGATGGCTTTTACTATTTTAAGTGTGCTGAAGAAAAGATGTTGCAATAAGCTGATTGAAAAGGTAAATTTGTCACCTATTTATTAGGCTGAGATTTCATAAGGTAGGTACTTATTGTATTTTTCTTTATAATATGGATAATTATTTGATACATCGTTGGTGTAAATTTTGGACTCCACAAGCGGGTTGTGGAGTTGACACATGTCCATTTTTTAATTAATTAAGTTTTAAATATTCCAATTTAGTTCTTAGAGGACACATTTCACCCTTCAGGACCCGTTTATGTAGTCTGCTAAACTCCACTCACGGTGTATTGTATAATTTGCCTTAATATTTATCGTATTATTAGTATATCTAATTTCATTACAAATTTACAATAATTAAATCTATAATATCATCAAAATGCAAGAACAAAGCGAGGGTAACAATCCTAATCTTTATATTAGTAACAATACGGTACTAAAAAAAATTATCAGTAACAATAAGAATTTTGTAGTAAAATGGTTTAGTAAAAGAAAGATTAAACAAAATTAACAAAATATTTAAAATCAACATTCCCTAAAAAGGAAAAATTTTTTAACTTTAACTTTCATATGTATTTTCAAAAATACCCCTGCCTTTCCCTCCTACTTATATTATATATACACTACTTTCCGTCTTCCCCTCCCACTCTCCTCTGAAGTCTGAAGACGCTCTCACTCTCCATTGATAGAAGAAAGCCCAGAAGCCTTTACCCTCTATACGTATAATACACCTATACGTATACCGTATTCGTATACGCCCGTTTCTGGGAGCCTAAGGTACCATATTTACTTCCTTTGCTTCTCACTTGCAGTAATTTCTGGGTTTCTCATTTGCTTTATAATTTTATATATATATATTTTTTAATTTAGTTATTTATTTATTGTTTATGTAATTTGACACCAAAGTAGTTAGTAAAAACTCATGCATTGCATTTTCTATGCTGTTATTATTCTTTTTTCTTTTTTATCTTTTTTTAATCTTTTTCCAAGATTATAAAGTTGAGAGGGTATAAAAAAGGAATATGCAATTTTTCTTTCTTTTTTGTTTTTAATTTAAATATTTCCAATTTAGAAGGATTCAGATTGTCATTTTTATTTGTACACTAGAATATTAGTTTTGAGTGTTCTTGTCAAATTAATTATGATTTTTTTCTCTCTTTTTAAAAGAAATTGTTGTCTCAAGACATTACATAGACGTTTTATTGGCTGAATAATTGGTTTTCTCTTTTATCCTTTTTTTTTCTTGTTCAAAATTTTCATTGTGATATTTGCTTTTGATGTTTCTTTCTTTTGTGTTTTTTTTGGTTTAGAGTTTGAGTGTGCTTGATTTAACTTTTGCCCTAAAGAATTAGTCTTTACTATTATTTTTGAATCATATAATTGCTTGGGCTTCTGTTTGAATCTTTGGAATTTGAGCCAAATAGAGAAGCAAGAATTTTGCAGTTACTTTTGTGATTTGTGCCAATTTCCCCTTATCCTTTGTTTAGTTCTTAGCTTGCTTAGATAGTGCCATTGGCGAATTGCAACTGCAATTGAGTTCTTCCTGATATTTTATTTGCAGAGGAGATAAATTAGTGTTAGCATTTTGCTGAATTTTGTCCCTTTTTACGAATTTATTTATGTAGACACCTCGACGCCGCATGGAAACGGGAGGATCATTGCCACATACAACAAGAAAGCCAACCCTTACACCAAAGGCTATTATACACCAGAAGTATGGAAATAAAGCGTCTTATAAGGTGGAGGAAGTAGAGGAGCCTGCTCAAAATGGATGCCCAGGGTTGGCAATCCTTCAGAAGGGTCCCTGCCTTTATCGTTGCACCTTGGAGCTTCCAGAATTTTCTGTCACGTCTGAGTCCTTTAAGAAGAAAAAAGATGCTGAGCAGTCTGCTGCTCAGATGGCATTGGACAAGGTTGGCATCCCCTTAATCACCATATAATTTTGACATGATTACATTTTCTTTCAAATTTTAATGTATAATGGAGGTCAACTAACAACTAGAACTATTCATCATGCATATTGGGATAGACTTTTTCCTAGAAAATTGGTTTGCTACTTCTATTTCAGCTCTTCATGAGACTTTATTTTGAATAATGAGTTTCTTTATGTAACTATTTTTTTTTCATTTGTCAAGCCAAAATAATCAGTGATTTGCCCAAATAAAGCTGTTTTTTCCATTTAAAATGCAGCTTGGCATCCGTCCTTCTGCAGATAATCCCACGGCAGAGGAAGCATGGACAGATTTGATTGCTCGTATCAAGTATATATTCTCAAATGAGGTTGGTGGTCTCTACACAGTCTGTCTTTCTGGTGCGTGTCAACAATGGCATGAATATCTGCATTATATATGCACATAGGTGTGGCTATACGTGTGTATGCACTCTGATTTTTTCTTAATATTACTCAACTAATAACTGTGACATCTGTAAACATGGAATTGTCTATAGAGTGTTATTCTTGTTTGACTGTAGATCCATAAATCATCTGTTAGCATTGAGTGTAGAGTTTGCTAGATAATGTCACTCACTTGACATTTATCTAAACCCTTGGTCATCAGGAACTGAACAAGCTAACCTTTGCCCAACTTTTACAAGAGCAAGTTTGAAAAGGTTAATTGTTAAGACTGTATTGGCTTCCTGACATATCCTTACCTAGTAAGACTAGTGGTGTTTTTCTCCACCTGGCCTTCTCCACTAGTCCTTTCTACAATCTCAAATTACTTAGATCTGATGGCTATCTATTCTTGACTCTGCTTTGTCCTTCTCTTCTTTTAAAGTTATTTCTAATCTCTTTATGATGTGTTTATGTTCATTTTTTATCGAGCACACTGCTATTGCTTTAGAGTAAATGTTTTCATTCTGATATTTTTTCCCTTATTCTTTTAGTCATTGAATAAGTTCCTTTCAGCTCTTCATCCTTTGAGCGGTCACTTAAAAGCAGCTTTAGGCAGAGTTGGCGATCTTAACGGTTCAGTTCCTGCTTCTGCTATTGCTATATGTGATGGAAAACCTAATAATCTCTGCAAAATAATTAACCCTAAGATAGAGTCTCAACCTTTCTTGGTCATATCATATATCATGAGAGCAGCTACAAGGTTACCAGAGTTGGTTGTTGGTCCTGAGGGACAACTTTCGATTCGGCGGAAAAATCCATATCCTCCTGATCTCATAGAATCAATACTATCTCAAGAATCTGGTGTTGCTGAAAACGTAACAACCATGGCCATATATATCCCATGTTCAACTGAAAAGCCTGTTGAACCAGTTATTCTTAATATTTCCTCATCAAGTTATTACCTTGATGTCATTGCACAAAAGCTTGGATTATCAGATGCTAGCAAAGTTCTGATCTCAAGGTATGTTGAAATTGTTCTATGATCAATGATGCCTGCAATGACGATATCTTATGTGCGAAGTAGGCTCCTTATATCAGTTCTCTATAAGGAACTAACTATTGTTTTTTATTCAACAGGACTATTGGTAAAGCTTCATCTGAAACAAGATTTTACTTTGCTGCTCCCAAGTCATTTCCCATAGATATCCCATCTGATCATCTAAATGATAAAGCTCTTAAGTTTGGAGAACCTTTGAATGCTAGGGCCAGCTACATTTGTGGCCAAAAGATATATGGTGATTCAATTTTGGCGTCCATTGGTTACACTTGGAAATCCCAAGACCTTTTCCATGAAGATGTCACCTTGCAATCATACTACAGGTCTTGTTTTTTTTCACATATAAAATTTCTTTTGGGGGCATTTTCATCTGTTAATATTAGTGTCATTTTTTTTGCTTTTTTGGGGGCTCAAATGATTTAATGGTGCTTATAAAACCTCGGTGCAAATAAGCTCACCTGAAAAGAAAGCTATTCTTTCATACCGTACCTAGTCTTTTGAAGAACTTAAGAGTTAGAGCTCAACCTTATCTTTAAAATTGCTTTGCTGTTGTAGCTTGAGTAAGATTAAGCAGTGGATTATTTTTGACGTTCCAGCTAGGATTAGGTCTTCTCTCGTATTTGGTGAGCTCAGAACTAACTGAATGCTCTGATGAGTGAGGGAGAAACATGACAGAGCTGAGTTCTTGAATCTTGATAATCACACTGAAAAGAAGGGATGATAGAGGGTTTTCTTAGACAATTTGCTGCAATTTGGCTACTTAGTTTTTCAGTTATCAGCCTTTGGTGTTATTTCTTGTTTGATGCTTCTTTGAGTTTGACTGCTCTGTATATAATTGTGTTGGATGTACTTATGCAGGATGGTTATAAGTAAAATACCCAGCGGACTTTACAAGTTGTCTAGAGAGGCAATACTTGCAGCAGAATTGCCCCTTACATTCACTACAAGGACAAATTGGAAGGGTTCTTTCCCAAGAGAAATTCTCTGTTCATTTTGTCGCCAGCATAGGCTGTTAGAGCCCATCTTTTCTATCTCAAGTATTCCTACAAAAGCATCATCGGAGTTGTCTAGATCAAGCAAGAAACTAAAGGTATCTGAGTCAGCTGAGCAAGATACAGAGTATGCAGATGGAGATGACACTGTTTATGCTGGTGCTAAATCTGTGGGATTAGCAAGCAGTTTTAGTTGTGAAGTAAAACTATATTCTAAGTCTCAAGATCTGATTTTGGTCTGTGCTCCCAATGTTTTGTATAAGAAGCAGAATGATGCTGTCCAGAATGCTTCATTAAAAGTTTTATCATGGTTGAATGCATATTTTAAGGATACTGGCATGCCCTTGGAGAAGCTAAAACAATTAGCCAGTGTCTTTGATATTAATTTTTATCCTCAAAATTTTATCAAGGAAGTCGTATCGTGCCTATTTGTTAATAGTTTTCAGCACAGTGAAACCTTTGGAGGCAAACCTGAACCAAATGGTAATAATATTCTAAATGGTGTGGTGGAAGATGCTGAGAGTTCTATAGATACAGAAGGTCTGGATTCTGGTGTTTGCCTATCTAATGGGTCCCTTTTATGTGTATGTTATTCTGTATCTTTAGTGACAAAAGATAAACTTCAGAAAGAGCTTCTTGAAAGTGCTGAGGAGTTTGAATTTGAGATTGGGACTGGAGCTGTAATTCCCTCAATGGAAGCAATTGTAAGTCAGATGTCAGTTGGTCAGTCTGCTTGTTTCCATACAGAGTTGCCTCCTCAAGATTTGGTTTTAGCTGCAGCTAAAGATTCTCCAAGTGCTCTTGCATTGTTGTCTTCACGTGAGTAAATACATTTGTCTTTAAATGCTCAGTAATATCTGATAAATTCTTCTTTATTTTGATTCGATAATCTTAGTTGTGTTCAAAGGTTGAAAGATGAATAAAGATTGTTTCCATCCAAACCTTTGCTTTGCTTAGATCAGATTTTGTTTGTGTGTGCATGATCTTATCTTGGATTTAATATTATGATGTTTAGCGGCCACGTTTTGGGGAGTAAAACTTAGAAATGTGGATATCATATACTGTGGTGGTATTTCTTACTATTTCTTTAATTAATGTTGAATATTTAAATGGATTCGAATTGAGAGACTCTCAGCTTGTGGGTGGATGCTTAAGTCTTTGGCTTTCTTCTTTTGGTTCAAAATTGTTATTTATGAGGAATTCCAATCCTAAAACCAATTTCCCCCTCGTAGTTCTGTAGGGAAATTTTAGGAATCTTTTGTGGCAAAAATGAGGTGCTAGCACACTGTTCAAATTAGGATAACATTGGAACTTTTTTTTTAAATATCTTGTTGCTAAATAATGTAAGAATATCTCATCTTAAAGGAGATTTTGTTGCTTGGCAGAATGTTTATATAGCAATTAGTGGAACTTGTATAATTCTCCTTTTGTGTCTTTTGTACTTTAAATTGGTTGTGAGATCTAATTGACTGTACTTTGGTTTCTTGCATAAGCCTGCTGCTTGGAGTACTCAATCATCTTGTTGCGGTTGACGGAACCTCCAGAAGACAGAATGGAGCAGGCTCTTTTCAGCCCACCACTTTCTAAGCAACGCGTAGAATATGCAGTACAGCACATAAGAGATTCTTGTGCTACTTCTTTGGTATTTGTCGTGCTTCCTCTTCTTTGTCAATGGTGATAATATTAAGTACAGTTTGAGATTGTGCTATGTTCTGTGGTAGGTTGATTTTGGATGTGGTTCTGGTAGTTTACTGGAGTCTTTGCTGGATTATCCAACTTCTTTGGAAACAATTGTTGGCGTTGATATTTCACAGAAGAGTCTTAGCCGTGCAGCAAAGGTATTTACCAGCGTATTTCAGCTTTATGTATGGCCAAATGAATTTGAGTAGTTCATTGTGAGGATTACATAAAGGATACAGTGCAAAGAAATTATCTTCATTGTTGCATTTAGTAAATTATCTTCTCTGCATGCTGTATCGTTCTTTCAAAATTAATGTGCCTTAGGCCCTTAGCTACATATCTCTCATTTTCTTCATTTTTCAGGTTCTTCATTCAAAACTAACCATGAATTCAGATCCTGATGCACCAAGCAGAGGCATAAAATCCGCAGTTCTTTATGATGGTTCTATAACAGATTTTGATTCTCGGTTGTGTGGATTTGATCTTGGTACATGCTTAGAGGTATTTGGAACCAACCCTTTTCTGGTTTGATGTCACAGTGAACACTTAAAGCCAATTGCTTTATGTTGATATTAACAACTAAATAAGCTAGTTTTCCATTAATTGTGCTTACTTGCAACTGAAATCTTGGAAATGAATAGGTAATTGAGCATATGGAGGAGGAACAGGCCTGTATGTTCGGTGATGTTGTGCTGAGTTCTTTTTGCCCCAGGATTCTTATTGTTTCGACTCCCAACTACGAATACAATGTAATACTCCAGGGATCCAATATAACAAGCCAAGAAGATGATCCTGAGGAGAAGATTCAGTCACAATCATGTAAGTTTCGCAACCATGACCACAAGTTTGAGTGGACAAGAGAGCAATTCAACCATTGGGCATCCAACTTAGCAGTTAGGCACAATTATACCGTCGAGTTCAGTGGGGTTGGTGGTTCTGCTGATGTGGAACCAGGATTTGCTTCTCAGATTGCTGTCTTTAGAAGGGTTGTTTTACCTGAGGAAGAAAATCCTCAGGAGCATAAAGATTTGGAATGCAAATACAGTGTTATATGGAAGTGGAATAGGTCTAATTCTGCTTTGACTGACTAATAGAAATAGATGGAACACTTTTTTTGTTTTGATAGCTAGGGATAGGCTAGCAGGATGATATAATTCCAAATTTTGAGCATGGTGTAGTATTTACGAAAGTGCATATACATCTTGTACATGGGCCTAAATCAGCAAATATCCATGAAATGGTGTCTTCAAATGACCGATTGTAAATTGGTTGGCTGCTTTTGAAGCATTACATGGTTAATGTTATTCACGTTAAGGAAATTAACAGAATGATTTTTTCTTGGCTATAATTTTATTCACGTGAAGCATTACAAGGTTTCTTATATCATACAATTGCTTATTTCCCATTCACCAAGCATTATTCAAGGGGAAACCCAATTCTTCACAGTTCAAAGCTCAAAACTTTCTGTTGGTATCTTTTCACAGGTGAACCTAATTCTCTTCATCCTTGCCAGAGTAATAATGGCGGAAAACGCATGAGAAGTCCTCATTTTCGTGACCATTCTTGCAGATTTCTGCAAATCTGCACAATGTGACCAGGTCAACATTAAGTTAATTACCCAGTAAATTAATTTGAGTTGCAATAAAAAAAATAAAATCCGAGTTGCAATATAGGCTTTATAAACTTATTGCAATCCATTTAGATGCTGTAGCATATAGGTAGAAGAACTACTAAAATTGCTTGATAAAGGCTTAGCAGCTTCTCAGCTAAAATAATGCAGTGTCGTTTGACATATCCAAGTGTTAGTTAATGGTCAAATATTATCTTTCAGATGTTACAGTTTGGCAAAAGTCCAAGAGTGCATGATTCAAGCATAATGTGGCAAGAGTTATTTCATGATAATCCTAGTATGTCCTTGGAACTGGGACTGCGAATAACGTAATCCCTTGCCATTACAGTCATGGATACCTTGCTGTTTGTGAAAGTTGGAAGTTTAACTGGATTCCGAAAGATTAACATGTCATTAATTTTGACTGTACTTGCTTCTTAGAAAGAAAAAAGAGTATACTTACATGTTCTTTGCTAGGAACGTTAATGGAGATTTTAAGCCGACTTCTTCTGCTGATGCTGAAGCAAGGTTTAAGTCTTTAGCCTGCATTGTTAAAATGGAAATTTTAATCCATGCTCAGGATAACTCCATTGAAAACTAGAGCTGGGGAAATTAGAGCCAATGTCAAACAAGACTTAGTCAAAGAATGGTGATCAAATATACAAGTGCCCTACTTAATTGAAGATAATATTATTTTGTACACATAGAGCCCAAACGCATCTTAAATTAGAATATTCTCCATCTTCTGTATTAAATAACTCTAATGGATGTAGGCATCTGTTCAGAAAGAATTCAACCTTATGTTAATTTTGCATTTAGGAGCAGTGAACTTTCCAGGAGACAGATACAATCATGCAAATATCAGTAAAGGAAACTGCATACCATGAGCTTGGATGCAAATCCACCAGTATAGTTTCTTGAAGACGGCACTCCTGGCATCACTCCAGGAACTGGGTTATAACTATCACTGTCACATTGAGCATATATTACAATTAAGAAGCACATCAATGGCTAATATATATATATGAGCATATGGAGGAGGAACAGACCTGTATGTTTGATGCAGTTTTCATATAATCCTCTTATGTCTATTATGTATTGAAGTGCTATTTTAGAAAATAATTCTTAGAGACATGCTTGATACCTACTCCAACAGCGAGCACTTGAAGAGTTAAATATCTGTGTGAGGGTACTGGCTGTTAATCCTAGTGACTGACCAAGAGTAAGAGCTTCTGACACTCCAAGCATACTGATGGCCATGGCCAAATTGTTGCATATCTTTGCCACCTAAATAACAGAATCATGTTAAGGATATTAGAAGTTTACCTACAGAACCATATAGCTCGAGAATAAGAATCTGCTAAAGCAATTATTATTTAGCTGCCTGCATAAGGAATTCTAACAGAAGAACTTAGCCAACTCATTGCCACGGAAGAAGTAAGAGATAAACATTGATATAAATTATATCATGTTAAGCATGAATGGATAACTCTAACAATAGCAGGATGTCTAAAGTGATTAGACCTGATACTGTTTAATCACATCCATTAGTGTCAAATTATGCCCATTTAGGACTTAATATTACAAGTCTGATCCAAGTTCAAGGACTTCCAAGAAAAATGGTAATAAAGGCATTAGTAAAGCTGCTTCTCACTGTTATTTTTTTTATTGTCTTGCAGTAAATACTTTGGCGGCTTGTTTCAAACTGATATATGCATGACTTCAATAAATAACGTTACATGTTATCAAGTATCAATGCGATGTTGATTGGAAGGCAACAAAATTCATAGCCATTTGTCAAAATTTATTCAAAGCTTGACAAACTCCAAATTAACTTGAGAATGCCTAAAATTTTCTTGAAAGTGTAACCAAACCTGAGTAATCTTAGGAGCAATTCACCAATCACATAAGTTCCATCCAGAAGAAAGATGGAGAGCGAGAAACAGAAAGGAAACAGATTCATGTACTTAAGAGAACTTACAGAACCATTTCCAGGTCCACCACAGAATATTGTGTTTTTCCCCATCGAGAGGAGTAAGGATTTGGCAGCAACATAAGCATCTTCAGAGCCACCAACCTGGATTACATGCCATCTTTTGGTCATAAGTTGAACTACCCAAAAAGAGCAACATGATGCAGCCAACCCAATATCATTATGTGGCAACTAATATTCATGCATTATTGAAATAATAAAACAACTATAATACCCCAAAGCAATTTGATACTACTAAACAAGTAACATCATGAACAGGAGCATGAAGGTGTTTAAGCATGAAATCGTACCATGAAAGTAAGTGAACCAGCTTCAGCAGCTACAACACCTCCAGAGACAGGAGCATCCAACATGACAGGGCTCTTCCAGTCATCTAAAAAAGTTATTTGTATTCAGATTCTGAAAGAAGTTAAGTTTGCATACATGTTTGCTTATATATTTATTTATATTTGAAGGCTGCAGAGGACTGAAGACATATGAACCAAGTTCACCTCAATGAGCCCTCTCATCTCATGTTTGAATAACTCAATTTAACGATCAAAATGGTAATAAATGACCTCACATTACAGTCCCTCACACAGTGAGCATGGTCATCTTGTTTTGATTGTCTCTCAAACAAGTCATGATCTTCTCATTGTCTTGATTCAAGTTATCCAATGAGCAACAACAAATTAACAGTTATTGTTAGCATTTGGGTGTCAGTGTGAGTGTCTCTGGTGTGTGTGTGTGTGTGTGTGCGCGTGTATGCAGGAGAGGACGGGAAATGAGAACTAGGAAGTGATGAACAAGAGAACAAAAATTACTTTTGAGACATATTTATGCTAAAAAATATATAAACAATGATAGCCTTCAGATTAATCTGAATCACTAGTTCTAGAAAGCCGCAGATATATCTTTGCTCTAACTCAATGAGTGGTGGTACCTTTCTTATCTTTTAAAGTGCAATTAGATATGGAGACAGAGAGCTTTCTTGATGTTTGGGGATCAATAGTAGATGAATCTATTAGTAACCGCGGTGTTAGGAGACTTCCCTCATGAAGTAAGCCATTTGGTCCATTATAAACATCCAATACCTATATAAATCAGAGTGGTTGCTAAGGTAGACATCTTGCAGTTGTCATAAACTTCAGAACAATTAGGAGAAAAGAAGATACATGTTATCTGATAAATTTAAACAACCTAGCATTTGGATACCTAAATGCTTAGCTTAATAGAGCTTAAACAGAATGCAATTCACAACCTAAAAAAAGCATTAGGATCTCCAGTTGCAGAAAGCAGTAGATAGCAAATATAACAAGGTAATGATGCTCACATGAGATGCTGAAGGCAACATTGTGATAACCACCTCACTTGCTTCCCCAACTTCAAAAGGTGTTTGTTTTGTCGAAACTCCCTTGTCAGAGTACATCTTCATGACATCACAGTTTCTGCATTAAAAATAAAGGTGCATATTTGAGTTAGAGTATAAGTGTGTGTTTTGTAAAGAAGAACTTACAGAGCATAAAGAATAGCAATTAAGCTAAAAACACACAATTAGCTGGACAGAAAGGAACTTGGAATAAATCTTTCAGATTAATATAAAGATGGGAATAGGTTTGAATGCATTACACATCATGAACAGTCAAATTATATCCAGCCTTGAGTAGATTATTTGCCATTCTGGATCCCATATTCCCCAGTCCTATGAATCCAACACTCTGTGAGAAGTAAATAAGGAGAAAAACACCACAGCCAAGATGAGATGAAAGTAAGAGAGAGTGGGATAACTTTAACTATTCAAGACCCAAAGAACATATGAGAAACAAAACTTGTATGCTATTCCACCAAGAACCCAAGTGAACCCAAATTTCAAAGAGATTTATCTTTTATCATCATAATTTGCAAAGCCATTTAACAATACACTTGCTCAATTTTGATGAATGTTAATGCAAAATTGTAACAGGCTAGAAATCAAAATTTGATCACTTCATTCAATCATTAATACAGACATGAAAGGGACGTTTACCATTAAGAAGACTTAAAAAGTGTATATATATCTATAATTCTATTTCTATATATGGGTGGGGTATTTATCTGAAAGTGTGAGTAAAAAGCTGAAAACAAGCCAAAAACAAAAAGCAGTAGGTTGAGTAATTACCTGAAAGTGAGAAGAAGAGAAACTGCGGGTGGGAAAGGGATGAAAAAGAGAAGACAGAAGTCGTTGAGAGTGGCGTTTGGAATTAGAAAACAGGGCTCTGAGTCTGTAAGCCATTGATTCAAGAAGATTGAACAGGCTTGCTTACTTGCTTTGCTTATTATTATTACTACTACAAGACAACTAGGGGATACAGCAGTGACAGTAACACAAGTTATATGCTTTGAACAAGGCAATAAGGCAGGCGTTACGTTCGACAGAGCTTACTTACAGACAGACCTCACTTGTCACCTTCCTTTCCTTTCCTTATTGGCCCAACTTTTGTCATTTTTCTCTCAATACTGAAACCAGCGTGGGGGTGACGAGGATGCCTATCAGTTTTTAATGTTAATCCTTAAAATAGATTGATTTCCAGTTTCTTCAATCAATTGCTTAAGGCTGTGTTTGTTATATTCATCAGTATCCGGTTTCAAAAAAATACATTTATCCCTTTTTTTGAAGTTTGAACCATTGCTTTAACTCGGCCCAGTCAGCCCATTGGGCCATCGACTTGGCTCAGCACCATAAACACTATGAATTGTCATGGTTTGTCCATATTTATACCGACCCTTTTTTTTTTTTGCCAGATACCGACCCAATTCAAGAATTAATCGTAAACAAATACTTCTGATTTACATGATTTATTTATTATAAAATGAATAAAGATTGTGTGCTTCATATGTTCATTCTCTCTACTCATTAGATTACAATAATGTTTGTTATTAAACTTGTTAATAATAATTACACTTACTACACATACTTTCAAATCACAAAATCCCAGCTTAAGTTGTTGCTATTAGAGGACAAGACATCAGAGAATTTAGTAGGGGGCCCAGTCTCAAGTATTCTTTAATGTATGTATGTATATATGGATGGATTGTACTACTTGTTGTCTATTCAATCATTTTATCGTTAATTATCACCATCAGCCTTAGCCAGGGCCAGGCAGATAGTGACCAAAAAAAAATATCAACCATTATGCATCCCACAAGGATTCATCCATGTAAGGGTCTCTTTGATAATTAGATGCTTTCGGATGTGGTAAGATGAAAAGTAATTTTTTTTGTTTGAGATGAGTAACAACAACTTAAATTTAAATGCATTCTAAATTCATTGTGGCTTCTTTTGTTTCAGCTGGGAGGTGCGGCTGGTTATAATAGAAGTAGTTTTTAGCCATCACAACATTTCCCTCCAGCTCAGCCTGTTATTAGATTAGGCCACATCAAATAAACGACCACACTACTATGTTACATGTAAGGATAGTGAAACACAAAAAAAAAGTGACTTTTTCTCCCCTATAGTGTTCTAACAAAGAAAGCCTAAAGAAGCCTACATCCTAAACATATTGGAGAAAATAAACTACTTTTAAATGGTTATGTGTGACAAATCGCAACTCACCGCATTACTTAAAAACTGCAATGGTTGTGCATTTGAAAAGTAGAAAAAAATGTGCTTCTTCCACCACTATGTTGCAGCAAAGGGGTCTAAGTGGTCTTACTTATTTCCTTTAATCAAGGTATGCTTGTATAGAGAACACCATTATCATTTTAATAAGCTTTACCCTAGGGGAGAGGGTTGGGCGGTTTGAACCGCCAAACCGACCGAAACCGACTGCTGCGGTCTGAGGCGGCGCGGTTTGTCGGTTTCGGCGGTGCTGGCGGTGCAAATCGCCACCGATAATGAAGGGGATGGTCGGTTATCGGTATAGGGTTTTTGAACCCGAAACCGACCGCTTATTATATATAATAAAATATTTTTTCTGATATATATATAATATATATAATAAATTATTTATATTTGTTTTATATTTATAATTATATTATTAATAATTTAGAAATATTAATAAATCAGAAATTATAAAAGCCCTCATTTCTGAAATTACCCTAAACCTATTAGGAAAAAAAACCATTTTTTTTTCTCCTTGCGCCTCTCTCTCGATCTCGACCCCGTCTCTCTCTCTCATCTCAGTCTCTTTCTCTTTCGATTTCTGTTGGTGTTTTCTAGTTTGATTTTTTATTTGAGATCTTATTTTCCTCATCTCTTTCGATTCCTTCTCTTTTTTTCATGATTTTCGATTTAGGTTTTGCTATTTTGAGTAAGTGACTGTGAATCATTCAATTTCGATTTTTCATTTAGGAATTAGGGGTTTTGAAACTAAAAATCTATGGGTATCTTGATTTCCTTACTAACTAAGTTGTAATTTGTTTGGCTTTTGGAATTAGGGCTCAATACTATGGGTTTGAGTTTCGGTTGATGTTTCGTTTAGGGTTCTTTGACAATGGGCCTTCAAGGAGCGATATTACAAATATTTCAAGGTAAGTTGATCAATTTAACAATTTTCGTTTAGGAATTAGGGATTTTGAAACTGAATATCTTTGGGTTTGTGAAGTTCTTTACTAATTAAGTTCTATATTGTTCGCTATTTCAGATTCAAGCCTGCTCTTCCACAAGTTCGAATTAATTAAGGTACTATAATATCTTCATCAATTAAGAAATTATTAGTATTTTATTTGATTAATTGAGATTCAATTGACTTGTCTTTTGTAAATTAACGCTTTCTTCTCTCTATTTTTGTGTACTACTATTTTTTAAATTTGTCATTGTTTTTACCTCTGAGAATTCCAAGTTTGTCCAAATTATCATTGTATAAACAAGTAGTAAATGAAATGTAATGGTGCTGTATATAGCACCTCAAAGTATTAGTGCAATTTACAAAAAGAAATGTAATCTTTTTACTGACTTGTGAATGTGCCTGTGGACAGGAAATAGAGAAGTTTTGCTTCCAGCTTCGGTTTCAAATTCAAAGCATTTCTCTTTGATTTTACAAAGAATTTAAGGTGAGACTCATTTTACAAAGCATTTCTGTTTCAGCAGTGTCATTTGTGATTTTCATTTTTTGCTAATATGATGATTGATTTGTTAAGTAAATGATTGATGATATTGATGGTGATTGATGATATTGATGAATGAAATATGATGAATAATTGAATATATATACTTCTGTAAGTTGAGGATTTATATCAGGCTATACCAAAGCTATCCTAAAACTAAAGTTGGTTGTTTATTACAAATAAAAATTTATTGCAGCAGCATTTGAATTTCATCACCTTTTGTTTACAGTTGCACAAACAATTGTTTGTATTTTTGCATGTTTGCTGTATATTAATTTAGATTCAGACATCAGAAGTTTACATTAGCTGTTCCAGTTTCTGATTTATTCTTTTTTGACTTTTGCAGATGTCAGACATTGAAGTACAAAATCTTGAAGACATCCAAGTTGATGTCGAAAGTGGAGAGACTGCTGATGGAGAGAGAGAGGACACTGCTGGTGGTGTTCAAGAAGAGGTATCCACCCAACACCAAAGTCAAGTAGCTTCAAATGCAACTGCAACTGCTAGACAGCCCCAAAAAGGTACCCAACCCGAATCTTCTCAAAGTCATGTAGCCCCTGCACTACCTAGGACTAGAGCATTTACATCAAATGTTTGGGAGCATGTGACTAGGTTTAAAGGCCCTGATGGTTACCCTATGGCTAGATGTAACTATTGTGGTGCCCCTTATAAAGCTCACACTAAAAGAAATGGAACAACAAGCATGAAAAACCATTTAGAGTCATGTGCTAAGAACCCATTAGTCATTGCTGCAAAAGAAAGGGATTCTAGGCAGTCTAAGCTTGCACTTTCTAAAAATAAAGATGGAGAGGGTTCAATAGGTACTTGGGTGTTTTCTCAAGAAACAACTACGAAATCATTGGCTAGGATGATTATTTTAGATGAATTGCCTTTTAAGTTTGTTGAGGGAAGGGGGTTTAGGCAATTAATGTTTGATGCACAACCTAAATTTGTAATTCCTAGTAGGTGGACTGTGGCTGATGATTGTTATAAACTGTATAATGAGACTAAGAAGAAGTTGAAGGGTAGTATTAAAGATGTGGGTGGGTTTAGGGTCTCAATCACAACTGACACATGGACTTCAGTCCAAAAATATAGCTATATGTGTGTCACAGCCCACTATATTGATGCTGATTGGCAGTTGCACAAGAGGATAATCTCCTTTTACCCTATAACTAGCCATAAGGGTGAATATTTAGGTAAATCACTAGAGAGAGTTTTTAAAGATTGGGGTATACATGATAGGATTTTTGCTGTCACAGTTGACAATGCAGCCGCCAATGATGTGGCTGTTAAGTATTTGAAAAATGGTTTAGTTGAGAGGAAAACAGCAATTGTAGGGGGTAAATACTTACATATGAGGTGTGTAGCACACATTTTGAATTTGATAGTAGGTGATGGGTTTAGGGAAAAAGATGATCATGTGGTCAAGATTAGAGAGTCAGTCAAGTTTGTTAGAAGCTCCAATTCTAGATTGGCCAAGTTTCTTGAATGTGCTAAGGCTGAAGGTATAGAGACTAAAGCAGGTTTGTCCTTAGATGTTCCCACAAGGTGGAACAACACATACAAGATGCTTGAGAATGCAGTCAAGTTTGAGAAAGCATTTGATGTTTTTCCTGATGTGGATCACCATTTTAGGCATGAACTTAGGTTAGTTGGGTTGCCTACCAAGTCTGATTGGGAGAATGCCAGGGCTCTTTGTGTTTTTTTGAAAAAATTTTACTATTTGACTCTTAAAGTTTCTGCATCTACAAAAGTGACATCATCTAACTTGCTTAATGAAATTTTCACTGTTTGCACTGCATTGAGTCAACTGCAAAACCAGAGTTCAAGAACTGAGACGAGCGCCATGGCAAGCAAGATGAAAGAGAAGTTTGATAAGTATTGGGGCCAAGTAGATAAGACCAATATGTTGGTCTATGTTGCTGCAATTCTGGACCCGAGAAAGAAGCTCACCTTTGTGCAGTTCTGCATTTCAAAGATGTATAGGGTTGACAAGGCTTCTGAACTGTTGGATTCTATTAATGAAGCTATGAGGGATATATTTGAAGACTATAGGAGAGCTCTAGGATCTGAAAAAGGGTGTGAGGCTTCACAGACTTCTCAAGCTCAAGTTCTGCAGATTTGATGGATGAGGATGATTGTGGTGATGCAATGCAGCTATTCATGAAGCATCAAAGGGTAAGTTAGTTTCTTTTTTCACTTTTCAGTCTTCCAATTGATTGCTGTTTTATATTGCTTTTAATAGATATGGACTAATGTAGTTTTCTCATTTTCATGTAAATTGTAAGGAGTGTGGTTTACAAGCAAACAAGAGTGAATTGGACATCTACCTGCAAGAGGAAATGAAGCAAGAGGGACCTGCATTTGATGTGCTTGCATGGTGGAAATTAAATGGTTCAAGGTTCCCCATACTTTCATGCCTAGCGAGGGATGTGCTTGTTGTTCCAGTGTCAACAGTTGCTTCTGAATCAGCTTTTAGCACTGGTGGAAGAGTGGTTGATGTCTACCGAAGCAGCCTGGCAGCTAAGATGGTTCAAGCTCTAATCTGTACACAAGATTGGATGAAGGGCTCTTGTGAATTTGACCCGGAAGCAGAGAGTAAGGACCAAACTCAGATGGACAAAATCTGTCTAGGTAATGAAATCCCTTGCAATTTATTTATGTCAAATTCATGTGATTATTTTCACCTTTCAGTTTTCACAATTATAACTTTGTTTTTTTGTTTTCATTAGATCTAAAAAATGTCTATTTGGAGCCTAATATTGACAATTGAAGCCAGCTTGGGTTTTTGACTTGCTGCATGATGCTGAATCTGTTTGGAGCTTAATCTTGACAAATCCTTTTTGCTACTAAATTTCTGAATTCTGATGGTATATTGGTATATATTGCTGCTGACTTGTTGCTGTTTCTTGCCTGCAAAAACTCTAGTTTTTGTTCAAGGGAGCTTGTATATGGGTTTGCAGGTTTCTTAGATATTCTTTTGTTCATATGCAGTGTTAGAAACTTAGAGAGTTAGAGTTACACTTGCATAGTTGTTCATGCACAGCAAATCTCTTTTGTATAGCAGCTACCAGGGTACATAGTACAAACAATTCTTTTGTTCATATGAGCTCATATAATCATATGTTAGTTTTGGGATTAGTTAAATACGTAAAACAGTAAAAGGCTCCAGTTCTTAAAGCCTTTAAACAGCTTATTTATTGCAATTTTTAAGTTATTGTTAATACAAACTGCCAAAATCGCCAAAACCGCCAAAATCGAAAAAACCGACCGAATCGATGGCGGTCGGTACATGGCGGTTTTGTATATATAACAGTCGGTGTTCGGTGTTACTAATAGTATAATCGGTTGTCGGCGGTTGCGAGATCGTCGCACCGAAAACCGACCGCACCGACCGACTCTCTCCCCTACTTTACCCTATAGTCAACCGACGGAATCAAATTTCACATTCTAGACATTTATCTATGGGAACCACCATATCCACGTGTTATAATCCAAGCGGCCAGAATCCATGAACAAAAAGTGGGTCCAAGGTCCTACCTTCCTACACCAAAGCACACCCACACCATAGCCCCTCCCATCTGTATTAATAATGTATCCACCAAACTCACCGCACCTTCTTTTAGTGCGTTCATTAATATGCAAATTCCATTGGAACTTGGCAATGCCAAAGGGAAAGGCAAAGACAAAAGGCAAAGTTAAAGGCATTAATACTTGCAAATAAATAAAGAATTGTTTCTTTTATTAAAAGAGCAAAAAAGAAAAATAAAAGCAGACCAAAAAAAATTAAAAATAATAATAAAAACCCTGGTCAAAGGGGCATTGGTGGGTCCCACCATACTGATCTGACCTCATTCTCACTCTCACTCTCCCATCAAGAATCAAAATCCAACCCATGCAGTTGGCAGTTGCATATCAAAGCAAAAGGCCAAACACAACCTTAAACTGGATTTGATAAAATCCTTTGACGTCCACCATGTCCTAAAGTTTAAAAAGTTTTTCTAGAGTAAATAAATCAATCCATAAACCCAATAAAAAGACAGATTCCCTCCCTTTTCTTTTCCTTTTGGCGGGTAAATCCCTAATTAGTCCCTAAAACCATTTTCCCGCTATCCCTTTTGTCCATTTTCTCCTTTTGCTGACACACTCACTAAAGCACTGCTTGAAGCTCTAACCTCTCTTAGAAAAGTTAAAAATCCTCAAATGACAAATAGTAAAAGTGTAAAACCAAAATAATAATAATAATAATAATAATTGCATAATTTTTTATTTTCATTTTAAGGATGTTTTTTAATCAACCAATACAAACAAATTTAGGGTTTTCTTTTTGGGTTCCAAAAATCACATGCTTTCTTGTAGACAGAGAGAGACTTAGAAAAAAAACACAGACAAAGGCAATCTCTTTTTGAGGGGGTTTGTTGTCATTGTCATAAAACAAGTTAGGGTTTTGACCCTTTTTGAGCTACTAAAATCTACTCTCTTTTTTCTTTTTCATACTGTTTACAGTACATTTTCATGGCTTTAAGCATTTCCAGCTCTCTTTTTTTGCTCACTGTTCCCGTTTCAGCTCTTCATTTTCAAGACCCATTTCTTTTTGTTTTTTGACTGAGCTCTTACCAGTGTGAAGCTCTTAAATTTTTGGCTTTAAAGACTAAAGCTTTTAACTTAAAAAGTTTCTTTAGAGCCTACATTGCTGATGGAAGAAGGGATCTTGGTAAGAAAAATGCTGTACATTGTGTATGTTTTTATTGTTAGATCTCTGAATGGGACCCATTGTTGTTGGCTTTCCCAATTCATTTTAGACATTTAATGCTTTAGCTTAGCTTGTGTAGTTCAAGATTGTTCTTTTTATTTTGGCCAAAATAATTGTTTCTTGTTGAAAGCATCATTATTAATTTATTACTGATTCTTGTTGCAATTTGGAACCAAAATCAGCTCTTTAAGGCTTTGCTTTCTCATGATGTGTTCTTTTATCAGGTACATTGCTGTTTTTCTGGTCACATTTTCAGTTTTAAGTTGAACTTGTGACTCTAGTTGTTTCCAGCTCCTCGGAAGGTGAATGCTGCTTGTTGTACTGCAGAAAGGGCTTGTGGCTTAACTCTTGATTATGGGGAAATGGTTTAAAGCTTGTTGAATTTGTGGATTTAAGAGCTCGAGGACTCCCTCTATTATGGTGTAGTTACTTTGTTACTCTATGCAAAGGAATTATTACTGCTGAGATTGAAGGAAATTTTGGGTTTATTCTGCTTTTATATTATATAATTGTTGCAATCCTATCTCTGCATTAGAAAGTGGAAACCCTCTTTCGTTTTTCATCTTTGAACTTGTAGCTAAGTTGGGTTTGATAGGATTCATATGAAGCTCTTTAAATTTTTAGTGTTACCCTTGTTTTTCCTTTCTGCCATGGGGCAGCTCCCTTCACAGGACATTCTGGCATTGCTTGAATTCAAGAAGGGTATTAAGCATGACCCTACAGGTTATGTCCTTGACTCGTGGAATGAGGAGTCCATCGATTTCGATGGGTGCCCTTCTTCTTGGAATGGGATTGTCTGTAATGGTGGAAATGTTGCTGGTGTTATCCTTGATAACTTAAGTCTCTCTGCTGATGCAGACTTGAGTGTTTTTTCCAACCTTACAAAGCTTGTGAAGCTCTCCATGTCAAACAACTCTATTGCAGGTGTCATTCCTGACAATATAGGTGACTTCAAAAGTCTTGAGTTTCTGGATGTGTCAAACAATCTTTTTTCTTCACCATTACCGCCAGGTCTTGGTAAATTAGGGAGCTTAAGGAATCTTTCTCTGGCTGGGAATAACTTCTCGGGCTCAATTCCAGATACCATTTCAGGGCTTGCATCAATCCAATCTTTGGACCTTAGTCGTAATTCATTGTCCGGTTCACTGCCAACCTCATTAACTAGACTGAATGACCTGCTGTATCTTAATCTATCATCCAATCAGTTTACCAAGAAAATCCCAAAAGGGTTTGAGCTTATTACTGGTCTTCAGGTGCTTGATTTGCATGGTAATATGCTAGATGGCAGCCTAGATGGGGAGTTTTTCCTTTTATCGAATGCCAGCCATGTTGACTTTAGTAAGAATATGCTGCAGAGCTCTAGTTCGCAGAAGCTATTACCAGGCATTTCTGAGAGTATCAAGTATTTAAATCTTAGCCACAACCAACTTACTGGATCACTAGTTGGGGATGCTGAGCTTCGTTTGTTTGGGAGTGTAAAGGTGTTGGATCTAAGCTACAATCAGCTTTCTGGAGAATTGCCTGGTTTTAATTTTGCATATGATCTTCAGGTTCTTAAGCTCAGCAACAACAGATTTTCGGGATTCATTCCAAATGTCCTGCTGAAAGGAGATTCTTTACTTTTAACGGAGCTTGATTTAAGTGGGAACAATCTCTCAGGTAGGCACTTAATGGTATTGGTACTTTTGCTTACATGGAAATGCTAAACAAGCTTGAAAATGTGATATTGTTTCAACTTATGATTTGAACTTAGTTTCTTTGTCCAGTTTTCTGTATTTCAGTATGCCTCATACTTCCTGTTTCATCTTTCAGGGCCAGTATCCATGATCATGTCAACCAATCTGCAGGTACTCAATCTGTCCTCAAATGGGCTCACCGGGGAGCTTCCTTTACTCACTGGAAGTTGTGCTGTACTTGATCTATCAAATAACAAATTAGGAGGAAATTTAACCAGAATGATGAAATGGGGGAATATTGAATACCTTGATCTCAGCCAAAATCTTTTCACAGGACCGATTCCTGAGGTGACCCCCCAATTTTTGCGTTTAAATCATCTCAACCTCTCACATAATTCCCTTAGTAGCTCTTTACCAAAAGTGTTAATGCAGTATCCAAAGCTTAGAGTCCTTGATCTCAGTTTCAACCAATTCAATGGACCGCTTTTGAATGACCTACTAAACTTGGATATTTTGGAAGAACTTCATCTTGGAAACAATTTAATGTCTGGTGCTATTAAGTTTCCCTCTTCAAGTGAATCCAACCTCAAAGTTCTTGATCTCTCTCATAATCATCTTGATGGCTTTTTCCCCAACCAATTTGGTTCATTGGCCAGACTTCAAGTGCTCAATCTTGCAGGAAATAACTTATCTGGTTCCCTCCCAACTTCCATGGCTGACCTGAACTCGCTGAGCTCATTAGATATATCCCAGAATCATTTTACTGGATCTTTACCAAGTAAGGTGCCTAGCGGCCTTCAAAGCTTTAATGCATCCTACAATGATCTCTCTGGAGTTGTCCCAGAAAATTTGAGGAAGTTCCCTACTTCATCCTTCTTCCCTGGAAATGCTAAGTTGGTTTTGCCAAGTGGTCCTCCTGGCTCAAATGCCCCTGCTGAACATTCCAAGAGGAAACCAATCAACACAATTGTCAAGTGGGTGATTGTGGTGTCATGTGTGGTTGCTCTTATCATTCTCATCCTGCTTGCTGTATTCGTACATTACATCCGTATATCAAGGAGAACTCCGCCAGAGCATGTTACAAGTAAAGTTGTTCGGAAGCGACCACCAACAAACCCTTCTAGCGTTGCTGGGGCTGAGGGTGGGGGTGCTTTGGTTGTTTCAGCGGAGGATCTTGTGTCTTCACGGAAAGGGTCATCATCTGGAATTATTAGTCCTGGTGAGAAAATGGCAGCGGTGACTGGATACTCTCCTTCGAAGACCAGCAATTTATCTTGGTCACCAGAGTCGGGAGATTCATTTACAGCTGAGCACCTTGCAAGACTGGACGTAAGATCGCCAGATCGATTGGTTGGGGAGCTGCATTTTCTTGATGATACAATCTCATTGACACCTGAGGAGCTGTCAAGGGCTCCAGCGGAAGTTTTAGGGAGGAGCAGTCATGGGACTTCTTACAGGGCAACATTGGATAATGGGGTGTTCTTGACTGTGAAGTGGCTCAGAGAAGGGGTGGCAAAACAGAGAAAGGAATTTGCTAAGGAGGCTAAAAAGTTTGCAAACATTAGGCATCCTAATGTGGTGGGCTTGAGAGGGTACTATTGGGGCCCCACCCAGCATGAGAAGCTGATTCTTTCAGATTATATCTCACCTGGAAGTCTTGCAAGCTTTCTTTATGGTAATGGCTTATCCTGTAGCTTTTCACAGCATTATTTACAGTTTTATCTTTGGAACACTAAAAAATTTATAGGTGGGATGGGGATGATGCTGGGATGGTTGCTAATCTTATTATTTGATCAAACTCCTATTAAACCTTCATTGGTAAATGAGGGTACTGTCATACTATTGGCCCCATTCTGCTTTCGCTGTAGCATCTCTCTTTGGCATTGGTTCAAGGTAAATCCCAGATCCACATATAAACCATTCACCAGTCCCTAGAAAATAGAGGGAACATTGTCCATGCTTGGATAGAAGATAGGTGTGGTAACACAATTATATTTATCAATGCTTTAGTTTGCCGTAGTTTACCTGAAATTGTAGCAGCTATGCTACTTACAGGTTTGCTAAATTTTATACCAAACTTATCAAGTATTATCATTTGGTTTGCAGGGCATATTTTCTATAAGCCAGTATATTTGTTGTAGAGATGATAAGAATAAGAACAAAATCATTAAACCAATTAGTTGCCTGCTTAATCTTCTGTGTCAAATACAAGAGACGTCTTCATCACATTCTATTGTCTTTGTTCGTTTGTTTTCCCTTTTACTGTTGAAATATCGAATGTGTTTGCTATCTTGCATTACATGATAACTTTTTTCATTGATGAATAGAAGTTGGTACAGTTTAGTTAATTTGCTGTGAATTAGTATCTTTCATTAATTCAGTCTAGCTTTGAAGTTATAGCCAACAATAGAAAAATGGTTCATTAGTTGGATTTAGTTAATTAATTACTAAAGTATATGCCAATATCATTGCAAGCTTACTTTTTGATAGACGAGTTTCCCACTATTACTCACTTCCATTTCTTTTTTCTTCTTCATAGATGATTGTCCATGGAGGAATAAATTATTTATGATTTAATACTTTTTTTTTTTTTTATGTTTCCTTATGTGATACACTCTTCCTACTCCTTGTGTAAATTAGGTTTTAATTTTGTCATTTTTATATTTTTACAAAAGTAGTATGTAAAATCTGCTCAAGCAATATATTCTATTGGGATTATCCCCAAGCTATATCTTGGTAGCAGAGACATGTTTGATGGTGATAAAATTAGAATGTATGTGACTTCTACGTATATGGCTGACTTTGGTTCTCATTACTAATGATCTAATTTGAAATTTTCAGATCGACCGGGAAGGAAAGGCCCGCCCTTGTCCTGGGCACAGAGGCTGAAAATAGCTGTTGATGTTGCACGTGGCCTGAACTATCTCCATTTTGACCGTGCTGTTCCACACGGTAACCTGAAGGCAACAAACGTACTATTAGACGGGCCTGATCTCAATGCACGTGTTGCTGATTACTGCCTACACCGTCTCATGACCCAAGCTGGCACTATGGAACAAATTTTAGATGCTGGACTCCTGGGTTACCGTGCACCCGAGTTGGCTGACACCAAGAAACCGCTGCTTTCCTTCAAGTCAGATGTTTATGCATTTGGAGTGATTCTGTTGGAACTTCTAACAGGCAAATGTGCTGGTGATGTAATTCCAGGGGAAGGAGAAGGGATTGATTTGACAGAATGGGTGCGGTTGAGGGTGGCAGAAGGTTGTGGCTCGGATTGCTTTGATTCTGCCTTGGCGCAAGAGATGGGGAATCCAGCTGCGGAAAAGGGAATGAAGGAGGTCCTTGGAATAGCATTAAGATGTTTACGATCCGTATCTGAGAGGCCAGGTATCAAGACTATATATGAAGATCTCTCTTCTATATAATCCATTTTTGTGCATGTCATATATATGTCTAGGTTTTAAATTATCAAGGGGGATTTAATATCTCATTGGCCTCCCCTTTTTGAGTCTTTTTCTTTTGGGCATATTGAACAGATGAGAATGGTTTCCATTCACAATTGGTTGTAAAAATGAAGCACATTATGAATGGGGTAGGAAAGTTTCAAGTTAAAAATTGCCGGTTCTATTAATTGATTTACAATGCTTTTTTTTCATCACAAAATGCACTTCACTTCTATATATGCCATGTGTTAAGTATAAGTTGTATGACAGTATGAAGAAGTGAGAAGAAAAAAGGCAAAGGTTCTGTTTGTGGTTGCTCTGGTCTCACGCTAGAGCTCTTAATATATACGCCACTAATTATTTGTGGCGTGAGCTCAAGTCAAAGGATGGCATTGGCAAATGCTTCTTTCTTTCGTACTTTCTTTCTTTTTTTGTAATTACAAATGTTTTATTGCAGGGAAGAAATGCTGTTTTTTTTTTTTTGGAATTGAGTGTTTTGGATTAAAAGTAGGCAATTAGACAAACCAAAGTCTTAGTTGTTCACTTGGTAAGACCAACAAATTCAAGAGGTTTTCTATTTTAGTATTAGATTATCAAGGATAACAACACGTGTTCAAGAGGTTTTCTATATTATAATTAGATTAGATTATCAAAGATAACAACACATGGGGTTCAAGTCTTCAAGATTCCTAAACACGATGCCAAGTTTTACGCAATAATGTTGGCTGAGTGTGTGAGTGATATTCATGACAAAGGCTATATTGTTCAAACCAGAAAAACATCCTTCTTAATTATCATCACTATAAATCCCCTTAGCCACCTTAAGATGCTGATTTTGGCTTTAGCATCAAAGGGGAGTTGAGAAGGAGTTGATCAACAATTGGTTGATGATTCAAGTGATTCGTTACTTCTTTCCCAAGTCTTGAATTCAAAGTCTTGCAAATGATCAGATAAGCTATTCACGAGAGAGATTTATCTTCATAGTGGACTGATCTAACTCAATATGATTAATGGTAAACCATTAAAACGGATACAGAATAGATGTGGTATATATGTTAAAAGAAAAGTAATATTTATAGGCAGTTTACATGCCACCCACGAGAGTGTGTGATACAGAATGGGGAAAATAACCCGAAAGGGACCAAAAATCGATGTTTCAAACTTTTAAATAAGCCGTCTTTATACAAAAGTAAAAGTGTCCAGGTTCAATGAATCTAAAAAAAACCTAACTACTAGTCTAAGTCTCTAAGATGACAGCATCTTTTCTCCTGCTCCTATAAATATCCGTCCTGTTAGCCCAACTTTCTTCATATTCTTTGTTTGATTCCACAACAAACAAAGAATGATGTAGGGATCGGTTTTCTCCTCTTGTCAAATTGTAGGCAAACTTGCCCTATAATATTATTCCTTTTCCATATATATAGTTGCTTGCTAATTGCTATTCCACTTGACTTGCCAGATGTAAATCAACAAGGAACGACGAGTTTACGTACTGGTACGTATAATTTTTAGATCCATGTAGTAATTACTAAAACTACATATAATTGTATTTATTTATTCTTATTATTTTCCTTTGATCAGTCGTGACTACTTAGAATGATATCTATGTCATCGGTCTGGTTTTCGGCCATAATATTCTTGCCTTGCCACCGTGAGAGGAAGAAATGGCGGAGCCCAAAGCAAGGAGTTTGGCTTCCGACGTTAAACAAATTAAATTAATATATCAAGCCGGTGGCCGGAGGCCGGAGGTATCATATATATGATGACGTCGGTTCGTACGGATCATTCAAAGATGCTACTTCTTCAATAGAAGTAACTTCGGAGTTCCCCTTTCAAACTTCACTCTTTTCTTTTTGCCATGAATTAATGTTGTGATATTTGATGAGATTAGGGTTCATCAGTCTGAGTCAGACTGATCAAAGACCCCCAAATTATTAGAAAATCAATGTAATCGTATTTCTCTTTTTGGTATTAATAATCAATCCATTGCAGATTTGCAGTTGGCTAATATCCCTACATGATTATTAAATTGTTATCTTCTTCGCCATACATTAACCAGTAGCATTACTGTTGATCTTGTTAAACTCGTTTAATTCAAGGTTTAGGGTTTTCTGGATTTGGTCTAATTCATCAATTAAGATTGTTTAGAATAGATTGATTATTGGCGACGACAAGCTACATATCTGACAAAAATAAATTTCGTCTACTTTTAGTTATCACTTTCCATAGTAGTAAAAGTGTAAAACCTTCGTCTTGTTTGAAAACAAAAGGTTATGAAATGAAATACCATAAAAAGGAAAAGATAAATACTCGTTAAAAGACATTAACAATCACAATAAATTGGGAATAAAAAGACTATTGAATGGAATTGTAAAGTTCAAAAAAATCTGCTCCTTTCCAGAATGAAGAGTGCCAATAGGCATTTTCCTTTAAAATTGATGGGATAGGGTTCGAAGATCAGACAGAAGCAAGAAATGGCTTTAAATCATTCCCATTCAAAATGCATTTTCATTTATTTAATGAAATAAAATACAAAATGCATTTTCAGTAGTATCATGGTAAAGTATAAAATGATACTCAGATTCATTGCAATAGCAATACACATACAGTCACACATCGCAGTACAAAGTCTGTCAAAAGAGTAAAAGATTTTAGGCTACACTAGAAAGTGATAATATGCTCATAAGAGCGAAAAGGATATATAAGTTTATACAAAATATCAATATATCCTCCTTCCTATCCTATGCCATTCCCATGATAAAAGGATAAAGCTCCATAGATCAAAACAATAGGATGCATAACCAAATGTCAAAACTCAGGCTTTTAACTCCCACTCTCTTGGGGTTACAAGTGTTATTGTATGCCTCACTTCTTCCCACCCCCAGAAACATTGAACTTGAAGAATATTATGTCTCCATCTTGAACCACATAAGTTTTCCCTTCCTGTCTATATTTTCCAGCAGCCTGAATCATAAAGGAAAATGGTGAGAAACAAATATATATCATGCACCTATAAAGACGGCAACAAGCAACATGAGGGACAGACACTCCTCATTCCTCGTATATGAGCCCCGGCCAGCAACAGTTCAAAGTCAAGATGCAATGAGCTAAGTTTACAGGGGTTATGGCCTAAAATCAAAAGCACATTGTTGCAGCACTTTATGCAATGAGCCCAGTCTATGTAAGCTTATATCCTCAAGTTAGCAGTTAACATTTCATCACAGATTCTCAACAAGTTATAGTTTCCCACAAGATACAATTTATACATTTCATTGAACAATTAATTTACTATGTAATGTCAACTGACAATTGTGTCATAAGGAAATTGTTCATGATTCTAACCTTAACAGCCGGCTCACTGCCAAGCTCCTTCAGATCTTCAAATTTCATGACCTGGACACAGTTGAAAAATCAAGTCACTAGCAGCTCATGTCGTATCTTGCATTATAATCAAAAGATTCTGAGCAGATAAAAGAAATTAAGTGTAGGAAAGGGAGGAAAAACAGCTCCGGCTTAGAAAATGAAAGGCCTTATGATAGTAATAATTCATCATAGTAGAAGATAATGCCAGAACTAAATTAAAATTTTCCTTGACGGAACTGATA
The DNA here is from genome assembly GCA_001974825.2 of Corchorus olitorius. Taxonomy (NCBI): domain Eukaryota; kingdom Viridiplantae; phylum Streptophyta; class Magnoliopsida; order Malvales; family Malvaceae; genus Corchorus; species Corchorus olitorius. The sequence goes on from AWUE01019393.1 coordinate 37,628, forward strand.
TATTCAAAGTCATGAAATGAGAACAACCTCAGCACATATAAATCCTCTCTCAAAGTCAGTATGAATGGTTCCTGCAGCTTGAGGAGCCTTTGATAGCCGTCTAATCTGCCAGCATTTGACCTTCAAAAAAGAAAATGCAAATCCATTTTATTCTACAGCCATCGTTTCATTGAAGCAAAGACTAATAAGCTAAACAAAAAAAAATCTCCAAGGGCATTAAGTACTTTATCAGTTCTCTATAGGCGGTACTAACATACATACAAGAAAATAAAAATGCAAAAACAAAGCATTCCCTCAATAGAATAGGAACCAAGATTAGATACCTCATCAGGACCAGCTGTGAAAAAATATATGAGATTAATTGCAGAGAAACCAGTCTTGATGATCTTTGGAAGAGCACTGTAACAATGAGAGATTGCTCAGGATCACATCAAACAATAGGAAAAGAACAGTTCAAACACCACAGCACCAAAGACAGATGCCAAGGCTTCTGAAGCTAATAGCATTTTAAAACCAACATAATAACAGACACTGAGTTTCAACTAACCTTTGTACCTTGTTTTCCTCGCAATACTTTGCTGCTTCCTCAGGTTCCATATCAGCGAGGTTTCTCTCAAACGCACCGCTGAAAGGAATGATCGGTTCACCACCATGTTCTTGCACCCTATAGACAATGAAACAATTGTCATTCCAGTTGAGTAAAAGCATAACTTGGTAATTTTTGAAAGATTACTTTTAAGAAGCAATATATATATTTGCGACACCAAAACTTTGAGGAGAGACAGCTGCTCAATTATAATGTTTATTTTAGTAAGGTATGTATTTGAAATTTTGAGTTGATGTAAAGGTTTTACAGTTTGCACCTTTACCCTATTATAATTAATGAGATTTTGGAATATTCATTTTAAGATTTCTTCCTTTGATTCTTTTTTTATCCCTCTCCCAAAATGTTCTAGCCATCAATTTCTACTGTTTACTCCATCTATTTTCCATGTGATCTCTAATTTGCCCCTGTTTCCCAATTCTGTTCTACATCAGCCAACATTCATCCAAAAAAGTTAGAATTTAGACTCGAGCACATGTCAATGCCAACTTCTAACACAAAAACACACACATAGGGCATACCAAGCATGAATCTTCGGCAAGAACTTGTTCTTTTTTCTCTGGTAATCTTTCTCAGTCATGTTAACCTGCAGATAGAATACAATAGTACTATATGATTACTTCTCAGGCCACATTCTTGAAACCATGGAAGATTAGAGACACTAACTAAAAAATTAACATCATCAGAAGTAACACATCCCAAGTTCTTACTGTAGAAAAAGAAGTAAAGTTCCATAATTTGATTAAAGGATAAATCTTTGTTGGCTCTTCTGCTGAAAAACTACAAACATGAGGAAGTTGCAAAAAGTACACAATGGGGAAAAAAGCGTTTTATTAAAGCCAAAACAAGTTCAAAAAACTTCCTTTTTCACAAAAACAAAAACATTTTGTGATTTGGAAATCTATAGTAAGTAGGACAGAAGTCAATCTATTACCCCCACAATAAAAACCTGCTTTGATAAAACTGGTGATAAACATCAAAGATAGATCTAAAAAGGAAAAACAGGCTCACCAAATAAACAACAGGCTTGGCACTAAGCAATTGAAAAGTATTCAGTATCTCAACATCAGCCGCTTTCCAGTCCCCTAGACGAACATCTTTTCCATCTTCAATCCAGGCCTTGACCTTTAATGTGAAAAACATCACCACTTTTGAGATTAGTATTACTGACCATAAATATATTAGCTTTATAGCATAATATTATGAAAAATGAACCAGATAATTTGATTAAATAAATGCTTGACTGCTATAAGATAGAGTATCTAGTTGATTAGAACAACAGGAGATATTTGTAGCTATCTTCAATTCAACCAAAAGCTAAAAGGTCCACTTTCATCAATGTAGATATATATTCTGTGAAATTTGATTAATTAAAACATTTCAAATAATAAGAGTCAGAGCTAAAAGAAGTTTGAAAAAAACACAGTCAACATGTGACCTTTTGATTGGGATTTGAGGTTGTAATACATACTCAAAGTGAAGGTTAAGACAGAAGTTGCAACAGTAAATGTAAATAGCAGAAGCCGTCACGTAAAATAATGCGGATAGAACTAGATTATATATGTCTTTCAATCCTGCTCATGAAACCTAGTCTCTTAAACACATTTGACTCTTGAGTCATTTATTAATGTACCGCGTTACTAGTTAAGGAAAATTTTGATTTTTTAAGAAGAAGAAGAAGAAGAAGAAGAAAGGTACTCAATCCAATCCAAAGCTACACTAGCTCACTCAATCCAAAGTCTGGTCTGAATAAAAGTTAAAGATAATAACCACTTCTTCAGTTCGCCTTAAAAAATAAGAAGATATTTTATAAGCAATTGGGCTAAAAGAAGGTCCCAATACTCAAAAACCCAAATAACTTGACATTTTAATATATAATACAAAGAAAAAAAACTCAAAAATGCCTTTAATTCAAAGTAAACCCAACAAAACCTACCTAATTGCAACCTATAACACACACACACACACACACACACACACACACACACACACACACATATATATATATATATATATATATATTATATCAACAAGGAGAGATAATTTCCCAAAGAAAAAGCTTTTTTTTTTTCTTGTTTGCAGAGGCAAAAAGGAATTATAACAACAAATATGAATATATGATTTCTGTCAATAGTCTTTGAAAATGTCCAGAGAGTTAAACTGGACTGGCCCAATAGAGCTGATGGGGGCCCCTGCATTTTCTACCTAACAAAGCTAGACATGTCTACTCCATTGACAACAGATTAGCAAGTTAACAGAAAAGGAAACAAATAAAATATAATAGATCAACAAGGAATGAGGGAGACAAATGAGATGCAGCCAAAATAAAAGATTGCATGACCTACCCTTTGACACACTTCAAGCTCTATTTTCAACTGCTTGTCATTACTCCTCTTCATGCTCTTTTCAAGATCCTCTAACTTCTTTTCCAGAAATTCAATATCCTAAAAAATACATATACATATATCATTTAGTATACATGTACTACATATGAAATTCCTGCTAAGTTCATTAAGATTTAAGTAAAAGTACAACATCAAAAATACTAAAGAAATCAAGGAATCCATTACAAATCGAAGATGGGATTATATTTATAACAAACTTGATACAATGATACAAAGTGAAAACCTTATAGAGAATCCCATATTTTGAAACTTTGTATAATTATAAAAACCCATGTCAATATTATGGGCAAGGAAAAGATAAACTTTTTACAATTAACATCCATTCTTCCACAAACACATGTACAGATGCTAATCTTTAAATTCTGATTTTATCTTAAATTTTGGAACCATATTGCCTAATCTTTCCCGTACAGTGAACAAACCAACCACAGTACAACAAGGTAAATGTTTGCTTAAGGCCTCCAACAGCAAGGCCATTCTTGAATTACAAACCTTTAACCGCAATTCTGCACTAATAGTCTCTAAATCCCTCACAGGATCCACAGAGTCATCAACATGGATGATGTCTGAATCTTCAAATGCACCTGTAAAATTACATATAAAAGGAATTATTACCAAAGACATTTTTACATTAAAAGCAAAAGGTGACAACTTAAAATAAAAATGGTCTAAATATGCGTTGAACTGCCTAAAAAGCTACCAACATAATTTTTTTTATAACTTTTAACAAGCCTTTGCCATAATATGCAAATGGAAACTTTCTTGTCTCCAAGTGAGGAAATCTTCAAGCTAACCTATTTATCAATGCATTCAATACTCTATCTCTCCTTCAGAAGAAGTTAAATTACCATGAAAGATCATGGCATAGTTGCAAATTGAATATTGAGCAGGGCATGGAAACACTAACTTATGTTGCATCATGTTACACCAAAACCAATGTTCATAAACAGAAGATAACATAAATGCAGAAAATAGAGAAATTTCCCCTCTGAAAGGCTAAGCATCTTACGTAAAACATGAAAAATGCCATCAACTGCACGGATGTGAGACAAGAAGCTGTTGCCCAATCCTTGCCCCTGATGGGCACCTCTAACCAGTCCAGCAATATCATGAATTTCTAGGAAAGCTGAAACCTGCACATAAGAAGAGTTGAAAGATTTAATCTGAAACAAGTTAAAAGAAACAATAATGAATTATTGCAATAAAAAAGGCACATCTCCTGCCATAAGAAGCGCACAACTATTATAACAGACAGCCAAAAAAACACTAATCAAGATTATCCAGCAAGAAGAGAATAGCTTCAAGCCACATCTTAAAACACCATGCAGCAAGAAGCAAAGCATGCATCGTAGCACTACTAATAGGCTATTATCCATGTAACTTTTATACAAAGAAGAGTTATACATACCTCACTTTTGGGTTTGTACAATTGGCAAAGCCATTCAAAGCGCTCATCGGGGACATTGACTCGGGCTTCATTAGGCTCGATTGTACAAAAAGGGAAATTCTCAGCAGGAATTGCAAGCTTAGTGAGGGTGTTGAAAAGAGTAGACTTGCCCACATTTGGCAATCCCACCTGCAAATCAAGAACCCCAATTTCAGCTCGCAAGAAAAATTATCGCTGTTTTTTTTTTGGGGGGAAATGAAATGAAATAGAAGAAAACTTACAATTCCGATCTTGAGATGAGAAGAGAATCGGCCAAGGATGGGCCTCTCAGCTGGTGCTTCCTTGGATTTAGATGCTTTCGGAGGCATTGCTTGACTTGGCTTCTAGGGTTTTGCGATGGCAATTGATAACTGAGAAGGAGCGAGAGCGAGTGGCAGTGGGGTTTTTGGCTTTTGCTTTGCGGAAAAGAAGCCAAGCTAGCCCTGGAAACCTCTGTTATACCCACCGCGGTTCCAACCCTAGCACTTTGACGCTCGCGCTGCGATGCGTTGCGTTTCCTCGACGCACGCTTTTCTTTTTCCTCTTGCGTTTCACTAGTCACTACTACTTTGCCTCTGGGGCCTGGGCCGGGCCCTGGCTTTGTAATTTTAATTTCATTTATACTATATTAGAAAGTATATATTCTTGTAAAACTTTTAAATCGCCTATTATATCTTTATTTTTCGAATATATTTCTTAAATACCATTGTTTAGACTTTTATAGTTTTACTCAACTAAAAACTCTATTTTTATTTAATTAAATATAATATTCTTATAACTATTTATTTTTACCATTTTACTATTTTAATTAAAAAAATTATATATATTAGAATTTTTTAAATATATTTTTATAGTTTTACTCAACTAAAAACTCTATTTTTTGACCAACAAAAACTAAAAAAACTATTTTTATTTAATTAAATCTAATATCCTTATACCTATTTTATTTTTATCAATTTACTAATTTAATTAAAAAAACTTAGATATATTAGAATTTTAAAAATATATTTCTTAAATGACATTATTTAAATTTTACATCTTTTTTAAGAAATAGACTTTTACAATTATTCTACTAAAAACTCTATTTTTAATTAATTAAATTCAATATTTTATAAATATTTTAATTTACCATTTTAATTTTAAAAATTGGAGTATTTTTTTCAATTATAATATAAACTAATTTGAACAAGAAAATTATAATATAAACTAACAAAAATCTTATTATCAAGTTTAAAAGTTAAAATAATTTACCTAATCATTAATTATTCATCATTTTTTAAACTAATTAAGTTAAAAATTTATTTAAAATTTAATTATTGTGATTAACTTTTTCAATTTTTGGAGTGTGTATTGATAGTTTAATATATTGGAGTGTATAACAAGAATTTAAAGTTTTTAAAAATAAAAAGAAGAGTAACATGCAATTATTTCCTTTGACTTATAAAGTTAGAGTAGTCAAATGGGCGGGTTGGACGGGTTTCGGGTCATACTCATCTGGGTCCATGTCATATGAGTGAGGTAATTTTCTCGGATCATCCAGGTTTCGGCTCATCTGGATTCAGGTCATTTGGGTCTCGGGTCTGCTAGATTTAGGGTCATGCAGGTTCAGGTTTTGGCCTCAGGTTACTCGGAATCTGGGTCATTCGGGTTTTGGATTTTTCAGGTTTAGGACTCGGATCAATTGGGTCAGCCTTGAATTTTTAAATGTTTAATTCTTAAATTTATTTAAAATGGTTAAAATTATAACAATGTGTATTTGATAGAATAAAACATAATTTTAGTGTATAATATTCTTGGGTCATCGGGTTATCTTCTCGGGTTATTCGGGTTACAAGTTTGTCGAGTCTGGATATGACATGTTCGAGTTGTTTAATTTCTCTGGTCAGATCGGGTTCGATCGGGTTGGAACGGGTTATCAAGGTTGGATCAGATTTTACAGTTTTACTTATAATTAATTTCAATTATTATTTTAATTTTCTTTTAATTTAAACACAATTGGTCACGTGCACCGCACGTGGAAGTGAAAACTAGTCATTAAAAATACAAATTTACACTTTGTATACTATTCTTTTATGCTCTCTAAAAAAAAATTATTTTAGACGATTTTTAAATTATTCCAAGTACGTCCTCAGAAAAAAAAAAAAAAATCCATTATACGACTATATATATGTCTACATCTGTGAGTAGCAAAAAAAAAAATTGTCTACATCTGTTTTATTAGTGTATTTTCCACTGTAATCCAATCACTATCATAACTTCTATAATATTTATTTTATTTAATTTAAATAGAATAGAATACATCTCAATACGTGATGATTGACTAGTTGATATTCTCATATTTAAATTGTAGCATGGACATGCAGGCCAATGTCCCAACTTCTAATCCTAACCAAATGCATTGAAGGCATATATGACTTTTTTTTTTTACTTTCCAAAATCTCCGAAGCAATATCCGGCGACCACATTGAACTCCTACTAATTCGAACTCCTACTATTTCGAATTCAAGTCATGTCGAACACAAACAGGAAAACTCTTATCTATGAGCTAATCATGCATATAGTTCAACAAATCAGGAATATTCTTGTGCAAGAGAGAGGAGAAGTAGATTCCAAAAGAAAGAATGATGAATGCAAAATAATTAAAAGACATTGATTGAATATAATAATATGGTGGTGGTTCATACATTATATCATTGTATCAAACACAATATCAAAATCTACACAGCAATTACAAAGAGCAGCAAATCAACATCAAACGTATACTAAACATATAATTATATGTAGTGGGCTCTCTTTTCTCACACCGACACATAAAACAAAATGATTTTACAACAATCTAGTAAATATAATTTGCCCAACTTCCTTATTAAGCATTTCTTCTTTGACCAGAGAGCAGTATAATAACAATAACAATAAAATTTGGCTACCTAGGAGAATACACAAAGCTCAAGAAGATGCAGTACTGGCAGCGACGGTTGGGTTGAATGCCACCTGCTCAGCGCAAGTTAGCTCATCGTGAGGCCCTGCCTGCTCTCGTCCAATACCCAAAAGGTCAAGGTAATACAGGTAGTGGGAGACAATGGTGTTCATGGGATCAATATCACCCTTCCCGCAAAGATAATCTCCGTAAAGGATGTTCATGGTGCTGCCAAAAGTCGGACCTCGTTTGGCCAAAGTGTCATTCTTGGTTGGTTTCCAGTTGCCGACAAAGATGTCGTGTGCTGAAGGTTGTGACTTCTTGATTGGGGTAAGCCACCTCCAAATAGCAGCCTGGAAGGCAAGAGTAGCATTCTGCTCCAGATACTCAGGGTGGTGCAACAGATCCACCTTTATAGCTTCCCCAACAGCTCCATAGTTGTAGTTCCTGTGATCAAACAGCCATTAAGAAAGCACACAACTAATAATACAGCTATTTATCATCTCAACAATTTACAGCAGAAAACACCGAAGGAAACAGGGTCAAATGCATACAGTCTATAGAAAATGCATTATTTGATTTAATTGAATGTCTCAAGGCTGTTCATCCTTTATGAGATCAAGTTTTTTAACTAAAACAGGTTTCTTCTAGGAAATAGGGGATACAAGTAAACAAGTTTCATCCTTTTTGTGAAAATAATTCCAAACCCCTTCTTCCCCCCTCTATTATTTGAAATGCCTCCCGCTATTCACTGTTTGACAACAAATCATTCAACTTATGAAACAGTTCAATCTATCTTTTTATTTGAAGAGAAAAAACGAGACAACTAGAAGCATGTTGTCTATACCTCAAAAATAGTATGTTATGCGTGTGTATCCATATAAGCAACATGTGTCCCAAGAAAAATGCAGGTAAAATCAAGGTGGTAAGAGTGAAACAGCAAGAAGAAAGATCATGCTCATGGCAAACAAAGCCACTATGCAGGAATAAGAATAGACTAAATGGTTTTTACATCCCTATAAATCACTTATCAGAATAATTGCTTGAGCAGATAGTTAAAACTTCATAAGTCAAACAACAAAAATCTCCTCTTAAGTCATAGGGTAGAGAGTTTATATCAGCAAAAAAATGATAAAATGCATATTGGACAAGTTGAATAAATGTTTTAACCGTAACGTGTACATACCAGTAAACTGGCAAGGCACCGCGTCCATAGTACTGAGCTCCAGGAGCACAAGGGTAGGTGTATTTGTAGTTATCATCACAATAATCCCCGTCGGGGCTCATTTCATGATTGTAGCAAAGGCCCCAAGCCAACGGTCCTCCCGTTGCCACTCCATATCCACCTGAAATCAATTACAGGCATTTGAACTCAGAACTAGAGCTCAACTAACAATTACTAACAATTAGAAGTTGCCCTAAAAGGCTAAAATACAAAATAACACTCACCGGTTTGCTAAACCAATAGTCTCTTACATTTTATCCAAAGTTCAGGAAAGGAAAAAACTTCAACATAAACACTGCACTATCATTATCAACCATATAGAGCTTGATCTAACAGGAGATAAAATCAAAGGCCTAATGCTACCGCTTACATCTGAATTACTACTACTTATTTATCCAACACCGACAGACTGATCTAAACTTTCTAAACTAGAACAACTGGGAATCTTACTAAATATGCAGTCAACATGGTAATGCATCAAAATTAAGACTACTAGCAGTAAATATATATAGCAAGAGAGGGAGAAAACTCACAAGAGGTCTTGGCACCGACATGGGCAAGAAAAGCGGCGATCTCCTTCATCTGCATAATCTTACCGCCAGTAGTCCCGAAACCCAGGGGCTCAAAAAGGGCGGCAGCCGTAATGAAAGACTGGTAATCCCAAAATCCGACGGCATGAGCCACAGGGGAATTCCTCTTGGCAAACAAATCCTCAAATTGGTAAACCTGGAAGATGTCGGAAATGGTTTGGTTACAACAATATTTGGACCACCAAGAACATTCCCATCCCTGAGTACACACTTTCTGACCCTTGACAGTCTTCACTTTGATTTCTTTTTCACCATACCCAGTTCCCAATCCCAACCCGGCAAGATTTGCGACCAAAGCCACCGTAAGAACCACCGCAATGGCCCGGACACCCATTGTTGCTGCCCTTGATTTTTTTTTCTCTGTTTTTGATTTTGGGTTGAAAGGCAAAAATGGGGTTTGTTTAAGAGGGCAAGAAATGAAAAAGAAAAGGAAAGGGGTGTTAAGTTAGATCGAGGGTCTTTTTCGGAGGACGTCTAAACTAAGCTCTGAAACCAGTGGTGTTTTTGAGTCGTGCTTAAATGGCGAACATGTTGAGGATGGATCCAACGGTGGATGAGGGGTTGGGAGGTGATAAAGTGTTCGAGATTTAAGCGAAACCAGGCTGGAATTTGGAGGAAAGAAGCTAATAACCAGTGACCCCACCAAATGTTCCACCGACAACTACGGGAATCATAAAAGGGAGGAGTTCGAGTTTCCCAGTTTAACTGCTTGACTTTACTTTACTTTACTCGTGTAGTGTAGTTATATTCGGTTCTTCCTGCCCCGGAAACCCGAACGTAAAAAATCTACCGTCACGCCACCCGGACCCCGGTGGACTGTCTGTCTTTTTCCTTTTTCCCTTTTATTGGAGTATTTTTAAGTTTTTGTACAAGGGCAAATTTAGGCTTGACAAGTTGACATGACATGACAACACCCAAACATGTTACGAAAATTTTTCAAGAGTCTACAAAATTTGGTTACTGACATTTTGTCCCCTAACTCTTGAATTAAGGACATTTTATCCCTAAAAATGTTAGTTTGAGAGAAAATATCTCCTCAATTCTTAGAATTTGAAACATATCATCTCTCATGTTGACGGAAACTAACATTTGTTAATTATTGCTTTATTTTTTTTTTCAAAGTTAATTATTGCTTTATTGCTTGCGTGGTTAAGGGATTTTTCATGTGGTCAGCCACGTAAATAAACGAATGGGACCTATAGACGAGGAAATATGACCTTTTTAAATTAATCAGGTAGGGTTTTTTTATGTTGGTCTCACTCGTTTGTTTACATGATTGATGATGTGGCACGTCTGTCACTCACACAAGCAATGGTTTCTTTTTTTTTTGAAACACACAAGCAATAGTTATTAACATAGTTATTAAACTTGGATCGGCTTGATGGTCGGATCACTTGACCTGAATCTTGAACCAACATGAATTAATTATTAGGTCGTTTATGCAATTGACTCATTGTGAGCCCTGAGCCGAACAAAATCGTCGACCCGGCCGATTTTTCATGAACCAAATGGAGTTAATGCTATTATTTTTTGGGTACATTGGAGTTAATGCTATTAACTACTATAATTTTACATTTAAATTCATCATATATATATATATATATATACTAGTTTTAGCTTTCACGTGGGTTGCACGTGACCCAACGTGTTTATATTAAATATTTTACAAAATTTTGATAACCTAAAATTTTGATAATTACACTATAAAGTTTTTATGACGATACCATAGTATTTCGAGAACCTCCATATGAAATTTTGTTAAATTCCCTATAAAATTTTGTCACGTTCCCTATAAAATTTTAATAATTACCTAATGAAATTTTGATAACCACCTTATGAAATTTTGATAACCTCCCAATGAAATGTTGGTAAACGCACATTATGAAATTTTGATAACCTTCCGATAAAATATCGGTAATCACATTATGAAATTTTGATAAACATATCATGAAATTGTGATACCTCACTATGAAAATTTTATAAACCTCCCTATAAAATTTTGATAACCTCCATTTGAAATTTTGATAACCTCATGAAATTTTGAAAACCACCTCATGAAATTTTGATAACCATCTTATGAAATTTTGATAACATCCCTATAAACATTTTATAACCTCCCCATAAAATTTTATTAACCTCCTACGGATTTTTGATAAGAACACTATTAAAGTTTGATAACCCCCAATGAAATTTTAATAATTAACTACACCATAAAATGACAATAACTTGCCTATGAAATTTTGTTAATCTCCCTATAAGATTTTTTTTTTGACCAAATCTCTCCATAAGACTTTGAGAACCACTCTATCAAATTTTATTAATCTCACTATAAATTTTGATAAATTCATTATGAAATTTTAGTTACCACGAAATTAAAATTTGATAACCTCTCCCTCTGAAATACCATATTATAAAATTTTGATAATCACACTATGAAATTTTGATAATCTCCCTCTGAAATTTCGATAACCTCCCCATGAGATTTTGTTAACCTCTATGAAATTGTGATTATTACACTATGAAATTTTGGTAACGACACTTGAAATTTTGATAAACTCACTCTATCTCACTATGCAATTTTTATAAGCACACTATGAAATTTTGATAATCTTCCTATGAAATTTTGATAACCTCCATATAAAATTTTGATAATCGCCCTATGAAATTTTGTTAACCTCCCTATGAAATTTTGATAACCAGAGTATGAAATTTTAGTAATCCCCCTGTGAAATTCTGATAACCTTCCCATGAATTTCGATAACCTCCTTATGAAATTTTAATAACCTCCATATGAAATTTTGATAACATCCTTATGAAATTTTGATAACATCCCATGAACTTGTGATAACTACACTATAAAATTTTAATATCCTACCTATTAAAGTTGGGTAACCTCACTATAAAATTTTGATAACCACACAATAAAATTTTGAAAACTACACTATAAAATTTTAGTAACCACACAATGAATTTTGATAACCTCCAAAATTAAAAGCATAGGATCAACACTCCTTTTCTTTTGGTTAAACCTCAACAAAAAAAATGATTGATTCGATTAATAAAAAAACGAAACCCCCTAAAATAACTCTTTTAAATACATGTCAAGAATTCTTGCAATCTAAACATAAATAATTTTTTTTTTTAGAAAACAGATCAATTCCATTCCATTAAATATCCGGGTTACAAACAGGCAGTGGTACACCGCACCAAATATAATTGACATTTACATTGCAAATAATCTTTGCCAAATTATGGGCAAACATATTCACATTTCTATTGACATGAGTGAATGAAAAATAACTAAATTGAGAAGCCAACATCCTAACTTGCTCTATTAAAAGACCCCCTTCCTAAAGGACTACATCAGCTCGTTTGATTTCCTGTATCGCTAACAAGCAGTCACTCTCGAATTCACAAGACCAGCATCCATAATTTTGTGCCAAAATAATGCCAAACCGTAAGGCATATATTTCAGCGAACAAAGGGTCGGGCACCCTTTCAATACGACTCGTTGCACAAACTAGAACCTTACCAGTCTTGTCTCTGATTACCGCGCCAAGGCCTGCCTGTTTCGTATGACTATCAAAAGAAGCATCAGTGTTGAGCTTAAAAGCTCCTTTCTCCGGCGGAAGCCACTGCTGTTGTCTCCTAATTTGCATTGGAAGATTGATTCACCGATGAGAAGCCTCATACTCGCCCGCTATCCTTGCTGCCAGGGTACACAAGGAAGAAGGAATCCTGCAGACACTCTCATGAAGAGCAGTGTTTCTATTGTGCCATAACATCCAAAGCAAAAAAGATACCAGTTCCATCAAGCCTAGTTGGCTGGCCTTCAAGAACAGGCATTCCCAGAAATTTTCTTTAATCACCCAGTCTTCCAAATATCCTTGTATCCATGGACAAGACAATTCCCAAACTCGACGGCTACAAGAACATTCAAAAAAAATATGGAAAAGAGAAGTCTCTGTCTCCGAACAAACAGCACAACTCCCATCTATCGGCACCCCTCTTATCTGCAGATTTACTTTCGATGGTAGTATGTTGTGCACCAACCTCCAAAGGAAAAATTTGATCTTAGGCAAGATAAGAGCTCCCCAAATGATGCGCCATAAACTCGATCTTTCCTCTATCTGTAGTTCTTCCTTTCCTAATACTCGACGAGCAATATAGTATCCACTCTTCACCGTATAATGACCGTTTTTATTATAATTCCAAATCAGAGTGTCTCTAGAAGGTAGACAGAATAAAGGAATACAGAGAATGCATTGAACATCCTCAGTCTCAAATAATTCGTCCAGCAAGTCCACATCCCATTCTCCATTTAAAGTCATGAGTGCGCTTACAGGATGTGGATTGCATATCGTACCAGGTCGTGGTTGTGGCGTAAAATTAGGAGGCCTATTCACCCATTTGTCACTCCATATGTCTATTTTGCTGCCATCCCCAATTCGCCATCGACTGCCAAGCTTAATCACCTCCCGTCTTGCTAATAAACCCCTCCACACAAAGGACGAATTACTTCCCAAAATAGCTGTCATCAGTGAACCCCGAGCAAAGTATTTAGCCTTTAGAATGCGAGAACATAGCGAGCTTTCATTCTGAATGATTCTCCAACACTGTTTAGCTAGGAGCGCCAAATTGAAAGCTTCGAAGTCCCTAAAACCCAATCCCCCGTCTAACTTCGCTACACACAACTCATCCCAAGCTTTCCAATGTATTTTCCTCCGAGTAGCACTTCCTCCCCACCAAAAACGAGCAATCATCATATTCAGGTCATGAAGGTTTTTGGAAACTTGAAGCAGCTCATCAAGTATGTCGGAATCGCCTATGCAACAGTCTGGATCATCACCGCTTTTCCTGCAGTAGATAGTAACTTGCCATTCCAACTTTGTATTCGCTTCCAAAGCCTATCCTTAAGCACTTCCAACTCAGTTCTCTTGGCTTTCCCAATCATTATTGGCATCCCCAAATATTTGTCTCGTGTTAAAATCTTCTGAACCCCCAAATTTTGCATAATCGCTATACGGACAGGATCCGGAGTATTGCTACTAAACATCACTGCAGATTTGTCAACATTAATTAATTGCCCAGATGCCAGTTCAAACAATCTCAACACATTTTTAACTGCAGCACACTCGGCTAGCGAAGCACGTAAAAACAACAAACTATCATCTGCGAAAAATAAATGAGATACTCTTGGAGCATTTCGAGCAATAGATACTCCGCGAATATCTCCCAACCTTTCAGAATGTTGCAGTAGACAAGACAAACCTTCCATACAGAACAAAAACAAATAGGGTGACAAAGGATCGCCTTGGTGAATCCCCCTTGTCGGGGTTATAACCTCAGAAGGAACTCCATTAATCAAGATCGAATAAGTAATAGACCGAACACACTGCATTGTCAACTTAATCCAACGCTCTGAGAACCCCAACTTCCGTATGACTCCTTCCAAAAACACCCACTCAACTCTATCATAGGCCTTACTTAGGTCCAATTTTAAAGCCATATGATTATCAACCCCCCGCCTTTTATTTTTCATATAATGTACAGTTTCAAAAGCAATGATAGAGCTATCAAAAATCATCCTACCAGGCACAAATGCACTCTGATTATGGCCAATTATCTGTGGCAACACCTCCCTCAATCTATTTGCAAGGACCTTTGAAATAACTTTGAAAATCACATTACAAAGACTTATGGGCCTATAATTCTTCATCGAGCATGGATTATCAATTTTGGGAATAAAAACAACATTAGTATGGTTGATAGCTAACAATGGTTCTCCCAAATTAAGAAAAGATAACACCATTTCACAAACCTTATCTCCCACTATATGCCAAAATTTTTGATAGAATAATGGCGACATTCCATCAGGCCCCGAGGCTTTATCTGGTGCCATATCAAACACTGCCTCTCGAATCTCCTCTCTACTAAATTCCCTGTCCAAGGAAGCGCTCATCACTGCGGAAATCCTTGTATCCATCAAACCTAACACATGATGCATATCCACAATATTCGGGCTTGACGTATGAAAAATAGCACAAAAATAATCAACCAATATTCTTTCCAAAGACTCTCGACTAGTTTGCCACACCCCATTATCATCCTGGATAGAAACAATAGTATTTCATTTTTTTCCCTAGAAGATGCCACCGAATGGAATAACTTTGAATTTCGGTCACCGTCCCGCATCCATGAGACCTTAGATCGTTGCCTCCACATCTTCTCCTCACGATCATACAATTCATTCAACTCCTCTAAACAGTCCTGCAGAGGCTTCGATTCTCCCAACCGTTGCACCTTAACATATATTTCTTCAAGCTCCCTCTTTTTCTTTCTAATACTATACTTAACATTCCCAAAAACATGTTTATCCCAATCTTGTAAAGACTTACCACAATGCTCTATACGCTGTATAATATCCACATTATCCCCTAGACTATTCCAGTTCTCATTGATAACATTTTCTAAACCCTCATGAAGGGTCCACATGTTTTCGAAACGAAAAGACCTATTACTAGAAAAATCAACCTCCACCTTATCTAACACATGAATTAACAAAGGGAGGTGATCCGAGACAGAAGTTACTAAATTATGAACATATGAAAATTGAAAATGTTCTAACCAGGTTTCCGTAGCAAAGCTGCGATCCAATTTCTCATATACCATTTCCTCGCCACATCGTCTAGCCCATGTCAGCCTTGGGCCTTTTGTCGAAAGTTCACTAAAGCCACAACACTCAACAGCTTCTCGAAACAAATTCATCTGCCTATGTGGCCTTAAAGCTCCTCCCACCTTTTCATCATTTGAAAGTATCTCATTAAAATCCCCTGAAGAAAGCCAAAGTAATTGAGATTGTGCAGCCAATAATTTTAACAAGTCCCATGATTCATGACGCCTATGAGTTTCCGGGCGCCCGTAAAAACCAGTAAAACGCCAACTATCAATAAAATTACTACCAATTTGAGCATCAATGTGGGAAGAAGAGTAAGACAAAATAGAAACAGAAATTGAATTATTCCAAAGTAATGCCAAACCACCTGACCTACCTACACTACTAACAGTGAAACAAGAATCATAACCTAACTTACATCTAATCCATTCCATCTCATTACATCGTTTTTTTGTCTCAGAAAGAAAAATAATACAAGGTTTATTATTGCAATTAACTAAACTACGGAGAACGTTAACTGCCCGAGCCTTTCCAAGCCCCTGGCAGTTCCAAACCAAGCAGCTCATGGTCCCTGGCAGGGATGAGCATCCCTTGCCATCCCCGCCTCATCATGTTTATCCTGCCCATGATCAACTTCCAATAAACCAGCAGCCTGTTCGTTATGCCTCACTTCAGCAGCTACAATGCTATCACCCATCCTCCCCACTAAGTCTTCTTCATCATCTCTGGACCTTCTCTTAGAATTCCCTGACCCATCTGTACCCAGAAACCTCGGACCAAAGCTTCTTTTCCTCCCTTCCTTAAGATTCGTTTGAGGACCCAGGAAATCAAATGAGTACTTTCCAGAGACCCTAGCTTGTCTTTTGAATTTCCTGCATGAGCGAGTACTCCCTTCCCCCACCCCTGAAAACACAAAAGGAGAAGCAGAAGAAATTTCTTTCATACCGATGTTGAAAAAATCAGCTGAAGAAGAGATTGCATCCGAATCATAAGTAACAGACTTTTGTCGCTTCCCCTCTTGCAGCCCAAGCACCTCATGTGCGCTTACCTCTCGGCCCAAACCCACAGGCCCAAGACCAGGAATGTCCCCATATAGCAAATCCTCTGTAGTTGGCCTACTCAAATTGGGTCGGATACCCGGAATATTATCTGCTCCACCTTCCTCCAAAGTATTTCCCCTAATTCGGATTGCATTTCCCCTTCCCCTATTCTCGGTGCCAGCTATGCCCCTTAAATCCGCACTTGCATTCTGTTGCAGTAATTGCTTTCCCGCTCGTTTCGGCCTTACTTCAGCTCCACGCCCAGAAAATCGAACTGAATGTGCCCCACTCTCGGAACCTCCCTGACCTGCTGTTGCCGGCGCCACTAATGCACGCGCCACCGTCCTCTCACGCAGCAACATGCTATCAACATGATTTTTAAACGCTTCCCGATCCCCAGTCGGCATTAAAGAAGAACTCTCCGCCCCTGCACCGCCAATTCTTGACGCCGCCGGTTGCTGTAAAGACGCAAATGACTTTAGCGAGCTCCGAGGACTAGATATTTCAGGCTTATACTTATAGATTGCAAAGCCGTTCTCCTTCCTCATTATGATCCCCTCAGGGCAATCACCCTCTTGGTGATCCACCAGGCCACATACCCAACAATAATCGAGCCTTTTCTCATAATCAAAGGTAATTTCAACATCCCCAGTTGGAGAAGACAGAGTGGAAACTAATTTGAATGGCCGCTGCAGATCGATATCAATCCTAAGCCGCAAGTATCGTCCCGATGTTGAATCCACATCCAGTACCCTTCCCATCGATTCACCAATGGCGATTCCCACCTTGTCAGTCATCATCATGAAAGGAACTTTATAGACCCGGACCCAAAAAAGATAGGTATCAAAGACAATGGCTTCAGGTTGTTGAACCCCATCGAACTCGCACAAAACCACCAGTGCCTTATGGAACAACCAAGGCTGACTGACTAGCACTCTATCCATGTCAAGCGTATCAGCAAATTGGAACACAAATAAACGTTCTCCCACCTCACGAACCAGCAGCTCCCCAGATATTTTCCATACCTGCTGAAATACAGCCCTCAAACCTTCAGCAGTCGCCGGCTTTTGCAACAGCACCTTACCAATTAAAAAACAACCACCGTTTCCACCTTCCAGATTGTCAAACCATTCGCCATCGATCACAATTTTCTCCTTTTCCTCCTCTTGAATAGAAAGCTTCGAGCACATCTGAGAGAGGGACTTTCCAGCCATAACAATCGTAAGCTCCGGTGCCCAAATTGGAGAAGAAACAAAGAAGAAGGGAGTTTGGAAAAAGCAAAAAGATAATAGAGGAATCTTAGTACTTTTGGGTAATCAAAACATATGTAAATAGGCTCTGCCCTTAGTAGCAGATCCAGAAATGACTCTATAATTCGAATTTGAAATACCGAGAAAAAATAGGCTGATTCGATCTTATCACAAACGGCCATAAGAAAATCAAGAAGAAAATCTATGGAAGAATCACTGTTTAAAAAAAACAGGCCGGCAGCGCCACTAGGGTTTCCCTTGGGGAAGTATAAAGCGAAAAAAGAAAAAAGAGTTCTAAACATAAATAATTGATATTTAAAATATGAAAAATTACCTTTAATATATTTTAACATATATTAAGATTTAAGCCCAACTTAAAAATAAAGCCCAATATTAATTAATGGCGTTTTTGAAATATATTTAAAAAATAAGGGCATAATCGAAAAACATAAAGTTTCACACTATTCGTACTTTTATATATAGTACAGATAGATAGATATAAATATATTTCTAAATTGATAAGTAAACGAAACATTGAAAAGACCTAATTTGTTCTATATTTTCTATACGGTTTTGCCTTATTTTGGTATTCGTATGTGTTGTTTTACCCCTATATTTCTCATATTTGCTATTTTAGACCCATTTGGAGCTATGTTTTAGGAAGATGAAGATTTAGACCCATTTTGGATCAATTTGGAGAAACTATTGATTTTGTCTCATTTTGGCCCAGTAGGCCCGTTTGAGTCCATAAAGCCTAAATTGCCAAGGCAGATGTCTTGAATACTAAATCTGATATCTTAGACCTAATTCGTTAACATAAAAGCCCAAAGGAGTCCAAGTCCAATCAGTAATTATGATGCAGTAATGATTCAGCCCCGATGCAACATTGTTAAATCATATTCAAATGAGGACTTCACAAGAGCAATTTTGGAAGAAAATTCATAACTTTTGATCCATAGCTCCGAAAAATGCAAATGAGATACCGTTGGAAAGAGAATTCCAAGATCTACAACTTTTTTGTTTACCTCGAGACCTAATTCTTCTGTTTAGTTCGGCGATTTTTCCCTTGAAGTTTCTTGACAGAATTGATCTTCTCCTATACCGACTTGGAGAATGTTTTGGACGAAATTTCAGTTGCTAAAGATGATGTGGAGCATTCCTATTGGTCATATTGGATCCTAATTAATGAGGATAATCTAAATTTCCATTATTTTAATAATAAAATAATTAAAATATTATTTAGTAATGGTAATTTAGAAATATATTTGAAAAAAAAGGGTACAATCGGAAAACATAAAGTTTCCCCTTATTCATACTTTTATATATAGTATAGATATATATATATTCTATAAGACAATCCTAAAGCAAGCATGAGAGAGAAAATTATGTGGATTCTATGCGGACATTCTACCTTTACACAATATAGGGTTCATGCCATGTAAGCAAGACTGCAAGAGAGAGAAATTTCAGAATTTGGTATTTGAAAATCTATTTTTGAATTTAATTTGAATTTATAATCTTAAAATCTTAATCTCTTTATTTCAAAATTTTAAAAATAAATGTTATTACGAATATTTAATAAAATATATAAATTATCTTTTAATTTTCAAATAAAAATAAATTAATTGCAATAAAATTTTTTATAAATATATTACCATTTCCCATGAAAAACGGACAAATTTTAGCGGATGGTGCCGCTACGGTTGGTGGCGAACTCACTTTGGGCAAAAACGTATTAGTAGCTTATATGCCATGGGAAGGTTACAATTTTGAGGATGCGGTACTCATTAGCGAGCGTCTAGTATATGAAGATATTTATACTTCTTTTCACATACGAAAATATGAAATTCAGACTCATGTGACAAGCCAAGGTCCTGAAAGAATCACTAACAATATACCGCATCTAGAAGCCCATTTACTCCACAATTTAGACAAAAATGGAATTGTGATGCTGGGATCTTGGGTGGAGACAAGCGATATTTTAGTAGGTAAATTAACGCCTCAAGTGGCGAAAGAATCATCGTATACACCAGAGGATAGATTATTACGGGCCATACTTGGGATTCAGGTATCCGCTTCAAAGGAAACTTGTCTAAAATTACCTATAGGCGGGAGGGGTCGAGTCATCGATGTGAGATGGATCCAGAAAAAAGGGGGTTCTAGTTATAATCCGGAAACAATATTCGTGTATATATTTCACAGAAACGCGAAATCAAAGTAGGCGATATGGCATTCTATCTCATTTCATATAATTCCCATTTAAATTTAAAATTTTCATGGAAACTTTTAAATATGACTGAAATCTCAATTTGGTACCAAACCTTTTAAGAAAATCTCAACTTGGTACGAAACCTTTTATTTCGTCCAATTTGATACCAAACGTTTTATTAATGGTTCAATCTAGTATTTTTTTGGGTCTGTCGTTAGGCCATAAGGATCACGCGCTATGTCACGCGTGAAAAGTAAAATTCCTGACAAAAAAATTGCCACGTGGCTATTTTTTTAGAAAATAAATCTGACAAAAAATTAATTTTAATTAAGTTTCTTTTTGTGTAAAAAAATCAATTTTAATTAATTTTCGACTTAAAACTTAAAAGGGTAAAAAAAAAAGTAAACCCTTTCAAAAAAAAAAGCCCCATGTTTTTGAAAAACTCTCTCCTCTCTCTTCGACCTCGACTGTTCAATCCTTAAAAGATCGATTAATTTTGTTCGTTTTCACAATCATAAGGCTCGATTCGGTTAAAATATGTTGAATCGCTCGTTGAGGTGTTTGTTTACAGTCGATTTCTCGGTGAAATTGGTGGAATTCTCGGTAACCTAGGGTTCGTTGAAAGAAAACCTAAAATTTGGGGTTTCTTCAGGTAAGTCGATTTATCTAGTATTTTGGGTGTTTAAATGATTTTAGTTAGTGGTAAATTTGAATATTACCATTCTCTTGCTGGAATGTCCTTTGCTAATGGATTTTTTTCAATTTTTGTTTTGGCAATCTAAGTCTAATTCGGAAGTTCATATAAATTGAAGGGAGCAATTGAGATGGTGTTAGCCTCTTGTTTGGGATATCTTGATACAGATGGTTGCCTGCAGCCGATCGTTGAAGAAAAGGTTAGTTTTGTGGTACAGAAAAGCTTGGTCTACAGTATGACTTTAGCCTTTAACTCTTAAAATTGTAGGTTGATTCCTTGCTGTATTGGACGGTATATGATACTTATGCAGACTGATTATTGATATATAAAAACAATATCTAGGAAATTATAATAATGGTTGCTTGTTACCTAAAAATGGAACCATTTCTTAACAATTATGAAAAAAAATAGGTCTCTTAACAGATTGCATAGTCTATATACTATATTTACTATCTACTATTGAATTAATGACAATTGGGAATTTGTATAGAGCTTTGGCTTTCCACGTGTGTTTACCTAATTCCTCTGTACATTACATTCCTTTATGAGAGAAAATTCATTCAAGATTAGGTAATGGGAAATTTTATAATTATATGTATATATGTTTTTTTTTTTTAACTATTTTATATTTCTTTGCCATTGAAGCTCTAACTCTCAATTAAGGAATGTAATGTACAGAGGAATTCTATTATACCTCCAAATAGGAGGAAATGTACAAAAATGAACTCTAACAAATTAGGTTTCTTTCTTATTGGTCTTTAATTATATTGGGAGTAGATAAAAAAAATTTTCAGAATTGTTTTCTTGGATGTGAAGTGAGACAAAAATAATGGTAATGTTTTTAACTTATGATTAAAGAATACAATTGTCTTCGAAAAAAATTAGCATCATGATCCCTAGACTTTACATTTTCATTTAAAATATTCTAAACTTTATATATATAATTAATTTTATGAGATATTTAATTTGGTCTTGATAAAAAAATACATAATTTACTACAAAAATATGCCTCTATTAAATTATTTGGAATTTGATTAAATTGCTTTTCTATCATATATATTATATATAATTATAACAAAAATAAATACGAAGAAAACAAAATTAGTAATTAGCAGATGATGTATATTAACAAAACTTGTGGATATATATATATATATATATATATGTACATATATATATAGTTAAAATTGTACATATATATAGTTAAAATTGGTAATGCTATATATATAATTTTAATTCATATTCTTTCATATATATATATATATACATTTAAAAATTTTAATACATTATATTTTCAAATTTATTATATATAATCACCCATGCAATCGCACGGCCACAAGGCACAAACTAATTTTTTAAATAAATTAAAATGGTTATCGCCCAAAAAAAAAATTAAATGGTAATAATAATATTGAAAATTATCTTTCATTGAATTAAACAAGCAAGGGGGTTGCATTTACTTAGCAGGCCACCAGAAGGAATTAGTAACATTTTGAAGGCTGACTGCATTTGGGTCTCCTACCCCAGATCCATTGTAATTTAGTTGGGCCTTGGGCCCCGTTTAAATCGGGTCCTCTTCTCCTTGGCTTCGGTTTTAGAAGAGGGAAATGGCGTTTAAAGCTAACAATTTCGGATTGTTTACCACAAGGCAAAAGCGCAAAAGCAAAGCAACAATGTCGGATAACTTCAATTTACCCCAGGACCTGTTTGCTGAAATTCTTGTGAGACTGCCAATAGAAGACCTGGTGAAATCCACCGCCGTTTGCAAGTCGTGGAACTCTCTCATCAAAACCCCAACTTTCATTTCCACCCACCTTGAAAAAACCATCTCGTTTAACAACACCATCAGTTATAGAATACTACATGGCCCATTTTAAAGAAGACCAGAAGAAGGTTCGGGTCGGGTAGCCCAGGCCTTTTTTAGCCCAAATTAATTAATCGTGAACAATACAAGTGGCGGCTGAAAATTACACGTGTCGGTGAACTATTCGACGCAAACGAAACTTGAAGATTTCATTTCAGAGCAGTCAACCAAATTGCATCAACGTATTCCAGTTTCAGGCTTTCAGCATTCTCTTGAACCCAAAAAAAAAAAGGAAAAAGAAAAATCAGAGAAATTATAATTATAATTTAGTTTTAGGGATTTTTGGTTTTCTGGCGATTGATTTGGATTTGGAACCAGCATTTTGCAAGTGTATTAAAGGTTTTCTCTTTGAACAAAAGGTAATATTTGCTTTTGACTTGATTGGCTTTGCTTTTCTAATCTTTTTTTTTTTGTCCTTTGATTTTTCCATTTTACGAATCTTATTTGATTATACTTGATAGTATTAAACTTTTTGCTCTAATTGTTAAATTGGGATTCTGATATAATCAAATAAAACAATGATTCTTAATGTAAATTCTTAATTTCGTCATCATTTTTGGCTGTCTTATCAATAGAAAATGTTTTAGTTGATTCAATTATGGTAGAATTGAACTATCATGGTTAGAATATGCAAATAAGCATGGTTATGTCTTCAATGTTCTTATTTCCCTTGATTGTATATTGGGGTTGTTCAGTTTTGCTGTCAAGACTTTGGAGGAGAGGAGGGGATCCGCTGGTCCAGTTCGGGCTGGCTTTGCAAATTCAAAAACGGCTCTAAGGAGAGAAATTTGTGCCAAAATTAGAAGGGGCAAAGAATGTATGCCTGCGTTTCCTAAATTCTTGATTGCTTCCCCTTCATTTCACGGTGGTCGCGGTGCCCTACCTTCTGCTGGTGGGCATCCAGCTGATCTTACTTTCCTTGCTGGTGGTGGTTGCTGATACAAGCATCTTCATAGTTGTTAGTGGAGCTACAGTATCTTTTTGTTGCCTTAGGACTACTTTTTTTTTATAAGCATGGTTATGGTGAAATGGCTTGAAGATAGCGGCTTTCCTGCAAAGAATGGAAAGTTTGAGCAGTTGGTACATTCTCACTCCATTGTTCAAGGTTAGTAATTATTTTGTACGGTGCTCATTTAAGTGTGTTCGCACTTATGTTGTTAATTGTTATAACTGGGGAAATATTAGGGACTTCCCTGTTCATCAACATTTGCCAGTATTAGGGACTTCCCTATCGGTTTTTTGACTTGTTAACAGGTCTGCAAGCCTTTTCAGTTAAGCATAGTCATATACTACTCATTGTTTTTATGTACAATATGAAAAAGAAACATGGTACTATTAAATGAATATAGAGCTATGCAAGAGTTGAAAAGATTTGAGTTTGATCAAGTTCATGTTTTCCATATATATCAAATGAGTCTTGAGATGAGGCTAGAAAATTTTTCATGCTGATTTAAAGCCGACATTGGCAAAATTGAATGTCAAAGAAGCTGCACTGTGTAGGAAGAATTTTAGTGAAAATTGACATCATATCTAAAATTCAAGTGCCAAATCTCAAAACTGTAGTGAAAACTCAGGCTGATATATGGCATTTTCCCCATAGATCAAAGCTTTCTAGATATCTAGGAGAATTAACATGGAATGTCTTTTGCATTAGAGTAAACAAAATTATTTTCTTTTCAGCTTGGTGCTGAATGCTGACTAGTTCACTAAACTTTTAACATATCATTTTTTTTTCTTTCTTTCAAATGTGTTTTGAAAATATTTATGAATGTTTACAGGTATGAATTTACCTATTTACTGCTTCGGTAGCCAATCTCTTGAGGAAGACACTTCCTTTGAAGGTCATTCATGCATCACTGAGGAAGAAAGTTTATTGGATGTTGTTCTGCTATCTCAGGTATAAGAAATTAAATGTGGAGTATGCTTGTTGAAGTCAATTTATTGTATTTATTCATCTTCCATGTTACTTGGCAGTGGGAAGATCGGATGAGGAAAGGTTGTTTTAGATATGATGTGACAACCTCAGAAATTAAGGTACTAGATACAGTAGTATTGTTCTCCTAGTTCTGAAAATGCCCACGATTTTCTTTCTTTCTTCTTCTCCTTTTTTAACTGGGGTTATGTTATAGACACATATTAGCTGTGATGCATTATGTAGGTCATCCCTGGAAGGATGAAGTTTATTTCTCAGTTGAATGAAGGAGAGACAATGGATCATCTTTCAAAACTTGAGGGCAATATGCTCCCTGAACAGAATCCTTCTGTATTTGACTGTGTGAAACATCCTGAGGAACTACTCTTTTGTATTGCTAGCTGCAAGAAGGCAATATCTGAGCTTGTTACTTTGGCTTCATTGCCCGCTAATGCCATCTTGGTGATCATCAATGTAAGGCTAAGTGTGGGTTAGCTTTCTACTGCTAGTTTATTTCCTATGCTAAGATGTTATATACCCCCTGTCCTGAATATTGTGATACATATATGTAAAGTATCAAGCTCCAAGCCACTAGATTTAGGCAAGCTTTGGGAATTAGAAAAGGAACAAATACTATACATATGAGGTTATGTAACCCAAGAAAAACCACAGGCTGCCTATGGTCTGTCCCTAAATCTAATGGATGCTTATTATATGTTTAAATTTATGCCAATAATGTTTAGTAGTTTAGTTGTTTCTTTAAGTTATATTCTTCTGATATATGCACTCTTTGGTTTTTAAGGTAAACCCAGTTGAATATGGCCATGTCTTCCTGGTACCTCGTACCTCAAACACACATCATCAGTTTTTGGATGCAAGATCTGTTGAAATAGTCACAAGGGTTGCTGCAGAGATTAACAATTGTTCATTTCGTGTGTTCTACAATTGCAGTAAGCCTCATTCTTCTGATGTATATTTTCAGGTATAACCTCATTCTTGGTTCTTTTCGTTTAATGCTTTGGATAATTTCACTGCGTATGAAGGTATGGTCCCCATATTGGTTCTTTTAGCTTTGAGCTCAGTCTAGTGTCAAATGGATAGCCTCTAACAAAGTCAAATGCTTAGAAACACACTCAATCTCTTTTCAAATAATACTAGTATATGCTGCTGCTTTTAGTAGCTATACTCTTTGCACTTGTTGCATGCTTATAGTTATGATGATTCTTTAATGTTGATGCAGGCTTGCTACTTTCCTGACCCTTTACCTGTGGAGTTCAGGCCTGTTGATATTTTCTTCAGTGGTGGGAGGAGAGCAATTCGCATATGTTCTATCATAGATTATCCTATTAAGACCATCTCTTTTCATACCACCTGTGATCTCAAGATAATGGCAATGGCTATTTCTGAGATATGTTCTCATTTAGACGAAAAGAATATTCAGTATAATCTGATGATATCTGATTCTGGCAAAACGATCTTTTTGTTTCTTCAGGTAAGTTGGTCTGTTCAAGCATTTGAGTGTTTTAATTTGTCCTGCTGCTGAAACTTGATATCAAATTTGTTGTATTCTAAAATTTTTAATGCGGTGTCGTCGAATGGCTGCTTTTACATTTTAATGTCACGTGAAAGCAAAGTTAATTTGAGCGTGAGAGTGTAGGTGCAGCATCTGTAGCTTTTTTTGTGGACGCCATCATTTTTGAAGAACAACAAAATGATATGCAGAAAGGGGAAAGCTAAATAAGCATCTTATCTATCTATGATGCATATAATCTGTAGTCAAAATGAACTTAATGGCCACAAATTATAGTTTGCATTTTTACCCTACTCAATGTTGTTTTCTAGGTTTCAATCTGATTTTAGAACCCAACACTCCAGATTCTATAAGAGTTTCCTTTTCTAGAATTCATTGATATCCCACAAGAGGATTCATTTTCTTGACTATTGATTGATGTTAATCTATCCCACAGCGCTCGCATGCAGCTTCACATGCACTTTCAACTTGGGAATGCGGGGGTTACTTTCTGTTCAGGTACAGATATGAATTTGATCAAGTTACTGAGGATGTCTTGCTTAAAAGACTGAGAAGTTTCTCCCTCGACGAAGATGACTTCGAAGCTGTGAAGCAGCTCTGCTGCAGCGTTGCCAGTAAATTTGATATTTGAATTTGATCTCAAGAGTCAAGACCTTTCCATGCTTGTTTGATGACCTCCTTTGTGGTAATCTAGGACTATGTTAAATTGTACCTGTCATTAAATCTTGTTTTACTCTTTATTGGGAACTTGGTCTTGTCATGTTTAACTTTCAAATGCTGTTGATGGATTGAAGCTACTTTGGCTTAGAAGTGCATATGCTACTATTTCTCCTTGCATGATATATTCGAGTTCAATAAAGAAATTGCATTCTTAGAGGCCAAATACAAATACTCACTTTTAAGACTATTCGTCATCACAATTGAAAAAGGTTCAAAAAATGAAGTTGTGAGTGGGACATGGAGCTTTCGGTGACCTTAAATAAAGCCATGCAAATAAATAAATAAATAAATAAAAATCAACTCATGTTTTTCCAAGGATCTTACACCTAATAATACCTGGCATTGCTATGGAGAATACATTTCAACAAAACCAAGATTTGCTGCCCACATTACAGAAGTATATTACCAAATAAACTTCAAGTTTGATACAACAAAAATAAAAGAATTTTAAGCTACTAGTATATAGTAATAATGTAAAGGAATACAATTACTAGTTCTTGAACAGTCATCATCATTGGGTCATCAGGCAAGCTCATCATTAGATCCACCAGCTATAGCTTCTGGTTTGGGAGCCCCTAAACCAGAATTTCCTTCAAATTGCCTATTTTCAGCTTCTCTGTCTTGTATATCCCCCAAGGCCTGACTGCTTGAAAAGGAATTGTCGTTGGGGCGCAACCAGGCTTGATGAAGTTGCAAGACATACTCCAAGTGCCATAGAACTTCCCCCATAGTAGGCCGGTTCCTCCCCTCATCTGCAAGACATTTTTCTGCTATCTCTCCAAACTTCTCCATTGAATCTGGAGAGTATTTTCCCTTGAGATGTGGGTCAATAATGGTTTCAAGCGACCTTTGTCTCTGCCACCTCATTGCCCACTCTGCAAGATTAATCTGGTCTTTTGGCAAGCTAGGATTTATAACAGCACGAGCACAAACAACTTCAAACAAAACCACACCAAAGGAGTAGACATCAGATTTCTCAGTCAACTGCTGCCTCCTGAAATACTCAGGGTCAAGGTAACCGAAGCTCCCCTTCACAGCAGTACTAACATGGGTATGTTCCAGAGAAGGACCAGTTCTTGACAGCCCAAAATCCGACATTTTAGCCACAAAGTTAGCATCCAACAAGATATTGGTCGTTTTAACATCCCTGTGGATAATTGCCCGCTCTGCCCCTGTATGAAGGTAGTGCAGTCCCCGGGCGGCACCAATACATGCTTCTAATCGCTGCTTCCATGTCAATGGAGGGACATCATTTCCGAACAGATGACTTCTAAGTGTACCATTTGCCATGTATTCATAGACTAAGATCATCTCATTTTGTTCATCACAGAATCCAATCAAGGAAACAAGGTGCCTATGTCTAAGCTTTGAAAGCATCTCAATCTCAGTATGAAATTCAGTAAGCCCCTGCTCAGATTGTGGATTTGCCCGCTTTATTGCCGCAAGGGTGCCATCTTCAATCTCCCCTTTGAATACTTTACCAAAGCCCCCTACACCAATCACTAAACTTTCATCAAAATTATTTGTTGCTGCCCGAATCTCTGCAAGTGTGAATTGCTTGCCAACGCCGCCGGAGGCCACAGATCCATTTGGATTTTGAAGTTTAGACGACCCCTTGGCATTAGCAGTGCTATGCAATATGGACCCATTAAGGAATAACGGTCTCCATCCGGCAGTGTTGTTTTTCACATCACCAGATTCTTTTTGTTGTTTTCTGCAGAAACAGAACACAAGGATAGCAGCAGCTGCAAGAATGGCAACAGAGGCTACACCAGCACCAATTCCCAGCCAAAGAATCCAAGACTTTGAAGTTTTTTTTGAACTCCCAGTTGAATCGTATTTCTGCACATATGCAAGATTTCCACTTCGGCTAAGCTTGAAAATCTCCAGCCCATTCAAGAGAGCATCAGTACCTGAAGCACCAGCTGCTGTGTCAGGACCCAGTTGAATCCAAAGCATGTTGATATTGGAAGAAACTGCATCAGAGTAATCCTGATAATAAGCTTTATTTTTTCCACCTGCCTTCACAACAAGGTCAAAATTATTTGCTGCAGTCCGGTTATTTATGTAGATTCTGAATATCCTCTGGTTTGGCTTATCATAAACCAACTCACAGAAGTGTAAGCGGATTAAGTAGTCGAAATCAGGATCCACTTCAAACTTCCATGACATATTGAACCTTTTCTCCAAAACTTCATTGTTGGACATGATTCTTGCTGATTCATACACAAGGAGAGGGGCCACTGAAGAATCATTTACAGAAGCATAAGTTATATTAGAAGTATTGTGTATTTCAGAACCTGCGTTTGCTGTGATCATATAGACAGAATCCACATCCCATGTTCTCCAATAATCTGAATCCTGAGTGGGATTGATCTCGGGGCCCCCAACATTCAACCTATACATAGTTTCAATTCCCCTTCCATTCAGATTTGCATCATTTCCACCCACTTTACTCACCGAATCTGCAAAAAGCTTATCGACCACGGGGACCAGCTCTATGGCATTGATGAACCCAAATGACCCTTCCGTAGGGGTGAACTTAATCACAAATGTATCCAAATTGATAGGTAAAACATACTCTTTAACCAAAGAAAATAAGCTGGAATTGCTTGCTGCACTTTGGAGGTACAAATTTTTGTGTGCAATCTCACCGGCAACATTAAATTGTTCTAAGAGTTTCAGTCCATTTGCCACAACATCGAAAGAAGATTCATTTACATTATGATCTACAAAGGAGAAGGGACAGAAATGGAGCCTCAAGAAGTAGTTCCCCTGGATTCCATTTAAGGTATAATTCAACTCGCTGCTGAAAACACGGGCGGATTTATAGAGTGGCGCAAAGATTGAATCACCACTTAATGTATCAGTAGTGGAAACTAGGCCAGGAGAACTAAGGGTGAGATTATTATCAGGGGTCAAGTCGCCAACCCATTTTCTACCATCCATATTGAGACTAGAGTTTGAGCCGCAATTTATGAGAAAAGACTTTGACTGAGCTTCTCCATCTCTAAACATTGAAGATAATACAAGAACAAGGAGCAAACACAATATCTCCCTGCCCTGTAACTTCCCCATTATAGCACTCCCTCAAGAAATTAAATCCTCTTTCCCTCTATTATATATATTTTCTCAATAAAATAAGACAGAAAGGTTGTTCCTAATCAAATAGCATGAATCAACCAATACTAACAAAGAAGCATGTTCACATAAACTACTTCAAATTTCCAAGAATGCCTCAAAGCTTTCCCCCTTTTTCATCAAGCCTTAATAGAAGAAGTAATTCATTCATAAATGCAACAGAAATATTTGAGATTTCATAGCTCAGCAACATGCATTCCCTTTTTGGAGCAAAAATATCAAATTTACCTCAATGGATCCAATCTGGGTATTTGAGTTTTCCCTTTGAGAAACACCCAACAAAGCACAACACACAACCCAGCCTGAAACTTTCCCTTGAAAACCTTTGGCCACTAAAAAAGAAGTAATCTTGCAGATCTGCACCAGGATGAGCTGAAAGCAAAAAAGAGTCAAAAGAAGAAAGAAAGGGTAAAAACACAAACGGTGGCAATGGAATATGATTGGAGAAAGATACCAAATCAGGTGAGCAGTAAAAGACTAAGACAGAAGAAATCTATGAGAAAAATAGTAGAAAAAAAGTGGAAAATATTTTAAAAAAATAATGATAAGGTTATCTGAATAAGAAACTAGAACATGGGGTGTTGTTGGAACAGATTGGAAAAGTTCACTTCATCTCACCCCTTGTCTGTTGTATCTCTAAAAAAGAGCCAAGAATCTGACATAATTAAATCTGCAGTTTTATCACTCTATTAATTAAAAAATCAATAATCTTATTTGTAACTGTTGTTTTGTTTTCTTGTAAGAGCTGTCAATGTCATTTTTATATCTTTTCACCCTAATTCAATTTTAAATTTCATTAAACAATTAGTAATTAATTGCTACTGGTCTCTGCTTCTTTCACTTAATAATTGTAGTAGAAGGTAGTACTAGGCAATTAACCAAGTTAACTGAGGTTTAAGGTCAAGGACCTCTCAAATATCTCAAACAAACAAAAATAAGTACATCCCTTTGGAGTAGTTATGGGTCATAAAATGTTTCAAATTTTAGTAGGGTTAAAATCTTGGGTCATTTTTTTTAGGGATAAAATCTTGGGTCTTGTTGTTGAAATATTAAATCTAAATAATTAAACATGTAATTCTTGAAACCGTGTGCTTAGCTCGGGGAGAATGGATTCGAGAGATCACCCATGTATATCGTGAAGGTAATGGATGTGCAGACTTCCTAGTTAACCTAGGCCAGGTTTCTCCTCTGGGATGTTTGTTGCTTATGAAGCCAGCTACGGGGATTATTGAGCTGCTTGAACAGAATGCGAATGGTATTGCTATTCGGAGAGCTTAGTTGACGTTTTGTCGGCGTCTTTTGTACAAAAAAAAACATGTAATTCTTGAAAAAAAAACCCGTAATTTATGTTATGTGGTAGTGACTCCAATTTTGGTGATTCAATTTTGAATTAAATTGTAATTTTACTTAAATATCACTATTTATATATATGTGAACTTAGGTCAAATTGATCAAATCACATAAATCATTTAATTATATTTTTATTATTTTTCACATTTTTAATTTCCAATTTAATTTGTTTTTGCATAATGATAATTATATGAATTTCTTAAAAAAAACAAAAGTACATTGGTGTGATACTATCCTAGTCAAAATGTTATTTATAATTAACAATTTCAAGTGGGAAAAAAACTCAAGATGGTAGAGATGATTATAGAGAATATATGGAGTATAAGATAATTACATTTGTGTTAATTTTTTAGTTAACATAAAGAGTTGATGTGGACATGCAAGTATTTTTCTTTTCTTTTTTTGGTACGTAAGTATTTTTCTTTTCTAAGTTGATTAGAAAATTAAAAAAAGGTAAAAAATTAATTAATTGTTAATTTATTGGGTGTGATGTAATGTAGGGGGGAAGAGGGTGGCAGAAATGAGCATCCATTATCGGAGAGCGTGGGTCTCACATGCATTTGTCTAGGAAAATGATCACCGGTGTTTTTTTTTTTTGAAACAAAATTCCCAATCTGTCCCTAACTTTTCAATTATTGCAAAAGCTGTACCTTGTCTTTTCCGTTCTTCCCTTCCGTACCACAAAGAGTACCCTTTTCTTTGCTTAGCGTTAGCCCTTTCTTTTTCCTCCAAAATCATTTTATTTTTTATTTTTACTGTTAATTATCAGTATTATTATCAGTATTCTATTAGTTTTTGTTTGTTTATTTCATTTTTTTTTCTATTCACAATTTCATAATTCCTTTGAGTTTAAGAGTAAGGTAACTTAAGAAAATCGTCAACCTTTTTGAAGAATTTATAAACTCTTTATTTTTAGACTTAATCACCTATTAACAAAGATTTGTGAATGTTCTAATTTAAGCACCTTCCCCATAAATTCAAGTATTTATCACTGTAAAGGTAGCACTCTCCTAAAAATAAATTTCTTCATTCATAGATATCGAATTCAAGATTCTTACCTTCAAATTCAATTGTTAGAGGCTTTAATCTCGGGGTCAAAGAGTTGAGTGCTATTATAGACTACAAAACTAATAAAAATACCTAAATTCGTCAAGCATGAAGGAAAAAAATTAGGCTATATTTGATGGTGGAGAACATTCTCCATTTTCCATCTCCAAAAATATCAAAGAAACTAGGTAGTGATACTAGATGTGTCAATAAAAACAAGCATATTTTTAGAGAATGAAGATGACAATGGAGTGAAAAATGAATAACATATTTATTTTATTTTGAAATTTTCACTCAATTGGTATCTCCATTCTCTAAAATATGCATGTTTTTATGGACATATATTGTGTCACTAACTAATTTCTTTGATATTTTTGGAGATGGAAAATGAAGAATGTTCTCCACTACCAAACATAGCCTTAGCTTCGTCTTTCCCAGCAAAAACATCTGCACACCCCTTTTATGCTTATTGCTAAACTATTGAAATCTTGTACAGTAATTTGGGGAAATGGAAGAAAGAAAGAAACATGCATGAACATTTATCTGGAAGAAGATATTACTATCAAACAGGAAGGATTGCATAGACAGCTAACAACTGAAAAGATATATATATTAAGATTATCCATTTGATTTTCTTTTTCCAAAAAAATAGAGACACAAGAAAAAGAGAGTGGGGAAAGAATGAAAAAGAAAGCTAAACTAGAGGGGACAGGATGCTTCTAAACCAACTGATGACATGAACTGCCATGGATTCGACCTAACGAAAGGTTGACTCATAAATCTAATCCAAATCGCTATCAGAGTTTCATGTGGAACATAATTATTTCGAGTCCAAATTTAACCAAATCAGATTCGAGTAAGAAATTTGATCATCTAAAGTTGAAGCTAATTACATGGATCTATGACAAATTGGGATTTGGTTGCATTGTTTCTAAGAGTTTTTTATTCTTTAAGTGTACTTAAATATTAGTATGCTTTTAAAATTTGAAGTTTAATTTGGTCTAGTGACTAAGGCCTCAAAAGTTCACCCAAAAGGCAAGGGTTCAAATTATTGGCCTCCTTTCCCCCTTCCCTTATAATTGTAATATTTCCAATGTAAAAAAAATAAAATATTAATATACTTTTAACTAATTTGATTCAATATTATCAACAAGAAAGGGTTGTTTTGCAATATTATCAACAATGAACCAATGGAGCTCGATCCAACTTCGTGAGTTCAAATGGGCCATGAAATGCCTAACTAGCCAAGTAATCAGGTATCGTGTATAAGTAATCAAGTAATTAGCACAAATATTAACTTCCCTATAAGTGTCAACTAAACCACAATGCCATAGAGTACTATATACACGATGCATCAATATATTTTAAAGTATAGGAATATCATGGACATTCCTTCCCTTCAAAGGTATAGTTGGAATATTAAAATGATTCTGAAGTTAAGAAGTATTGCAACAATATTGATACAACAGAATGGTACTTGGAGTTCAACTTACAAGACTTATGTCGTTTATGGGAAAATTAGACATAGAAATGTTAAGGTGAAATGGCAGCAACTAATTTGGTTTTCTTGCCATTATCCTAAATATTCTATGATCTCTTGGATGGTTGTGTAGGATCGGTTACCTACTATGGACATAATACTTAATTCGGGTATATCAGATTGGACTCCAGTAATTATGTTCTCTGTGGACTTCATCTTGAGACAAGAGATCATCTCTTTTTTACTTGTGAATACTCTTAACATTCATGGCATAAAGTATTGCTTGCTTTCAAGCTTAGTAGAACAATCGGTGATTGGAATATTGAATACAATTGGGCTATCAACATTATTAAAGGAAATCTTTTTTCTCTTTGATATTGAAGTTAGCTTGGAATGCCAGAGTCTACAAAGGAAAACAACATAATGTGCATCACTTGTTTCAAGAGATTGCAAAAGTTATTAGGCTCAAGATGCATGGTTTCAAACGTGTGATCAGAGATTCTATTAATGTTTTTCTTTGTAACAATTGGAATTTGTACGGCTAAATAGCCTTTTTGTCCCATGAACTTTGTAAATTTAGGCCAATTTGCCCCATAAACTAATAATTGTATCACATTACCCCTTTAATTTTCAAAATCACGCCAAGTTAACTACTGACGTGGCAGTTTTCAGGCTGACATGAAATATCCACGCCAGCTTAGATGGGCCCATTAACAAAAAAAGCCCACCCAAAAAAAAGAAAAGAAAAGAAAACGCAAAAAAAAGGTGATTTATCAAGATCGACGTGCTAGTAGAATGGCGCGGCTCACAAGACTCGTTGGATTGTGTCCCAACAACTCTTGACCGTTCATGTTGAATAAAAACCTTTTGACTCAAAACGTAAATACCTGAAGACCATTTGTAACAGTTGTTGTCTTCTAATGGAATTTAATTAAAAAAAACAATTTCAAAAGGAAAAAAATCGAACAATGATTATTATTGAACTTTGAATGGGACCCACTTTAAGGAGAATTTAACATATTTCTCATTTAATTTTAATTTTGTATTATATTTATCTTTTACCCCACAAACACTAAATCCACCCTTTCTCCCTTCAAAGAAAAGATCAAACTACTTTTTACATGAACCAAACAAGAACTTGATCATAGTGTTATGATCTTAATTTTACAGAGAGGTTATTACAATTTCATAGTATATTTATAGGCTTATAACTTGGGACACTTGGTTAAAACTTGAGACTTATTGTAAGATGCTTCGAATTCGAATATTGGGATGAGTGGGGTGGGATTTGGGATAGGGGAGGCCTACATGCTATTGTGTAGCCCATTTTAATTATATTCATGAGTAAAGTAGAGTGATTATTTTAATTTCATATAAATATTTAATTTAAACGCGTTGGGCCACATACAACACACGTGAAAGCGAAAACTAGTATAATATAAAGATATATATATATATATATATTAATTCTTGGTATTGTGATTTCTTTTCTGATCACGAGTAATATTATAATTACATATTGAAATCTGATGCTCACCGACATTAGGGATTGGTACTATATAGTTTGAGAAAATACTTGTTAGACTAGTAATGGCATTTGGAGTGAGAAGAATCTGTAAATATCATCCTTTTCAAGGGTGTGGCCAATCTAACAATTTTACACACCAAATCTCACTTTAATATTCTTTATAACCCTTGAAACTCAACATAATAAACATATGAGAGCGAATACAAAAGGACCTACTACTTTGTTAGTAAATTTGACATTATTATATATATTATGAATGCAGCATTCACAAAGCCCTTTTCTTACAAGATAAATATATTATGTTCAAAAATTGGTAAATCACATGTTTGAGTACTTAGGTCATATATGTGTAACCAAAATAGAAAAGAAAAAAAGAAGAAAATTTAAGAGCTGCAGGAATCTCTTACACTATTCTGATAGGAAATCCTATCAAAGGACAATGCTTTGATGCTATGGGCTAATCAAATTGTAGGAAAATAATAATCAGCATTCAGCAAGTTGATCAAATTGTTAGACAAAGCTCAGTCTCAGGCCCTCAGGCTCAGACAGAAATGACGGTGGCTTCTACAAACCTTTGCCATTAAAAATCTTTGGCAAACCTTTGCAAAATACTAACCCTTGGATATATCATCAAATATTGTGAACAGTTGGATTGTAGACAAATTAACAACCCAATCGGAAAACCAATTGTAAAAGTTGCATATGAAGACAAAATTTTCCAGCCATTACTGTTCATAGAGCTGCTCATGTCAGTCACTTTTTTCTTTGTTTTTTTTTTACTATTCATCATTTGTTTTCATCAATATTTTCTTATTTCTCCAATTAAATTTTTTTTTAAAATATATTAATTGAAAGATCACATTCATATCTTTAAAATGACATGCATATTGAATATTTTTTGACATATATTTTTTATTATTTTAACTATAATTTGCATATGTTGTATATAACATTTTAAATGTATATTAAAGAGTAAAATCGGTTGGACCGTTTGAACCGCCCAAACGGTTCAATATAAGACAGAACTAATAAAAAATGTAGGGAACCCACCATGGAACAGACTCTTTTTTTTTGTCAAAATTGAATAGACTACTATATTACGTTTTTTTTTTGCCAGAACTAATTTCACTAAGTTTAGTGTCAAATTAAAATTTTATTTTTATTTTAAGGGTAAATTTCAAAATTAATAATTTATTGTTATAAAAATTTATAAATAAAATACAAAACTAATTTCACTAAATTTAGGGCCAAATTAAAATTTTATTTTTATTTTAAGGGTAAATTCCATGATTAATAATTTATTGTTATAGGATTTAAGAAATATAATATATAACTAATTCACTAAGTTTAGCCCCAATTAAAATTAAAATTTTATTTTAAGGGTTAGAAAAATTAAGATTTGTAAATGATGTGTTGGGAACTTGGGACCAATAAAATAATAATATGGCCTGACGTGTGATTGATACGTCAGGAAGTAAATTTGTGTAGCACAACTAGGCGGGGTGCCTAGCAAAACTCTTATCATTATTCTGAAATTCTCCATTTATTGTATTTTGTCCATTCATATATTCGTTAAATTAATTTTAGCTTTTATACATTAAGGAAATGTTATAAGCTCATATGGTTTGTGAAGTTTATGAAATTTAAATTGATTTTTTTATCTCATCCGGTATCCAGAGCTTTGCTTTGATTAATCCGAATCCGACCCGCGTCGCGCACCTGATTATGGTGGGTGAGTCTACAAACAGGGGCAGCTGCGTACACCAGGTCTCGAGACTTGCTTAAACAGGAACAAACCGCTTACCACTTGATGTTTGTCGAAATTTAAATTGATGAACATTACAAATATTGATAGAATAATTTGTATATACATAGAAAGCTTTCTGGTGGAGTGCTCAAGTAGTTTATGACTTTTTTTTTTTATTATGCTATGGGTTCAAAACCCACCACAAGCAATTTTTTTTTTCAAAATTTAAAAATTTGAATTTAGTTGTGATATTGCTGTTCATGGTATTGTTGTGAAAAATAAAAAATAAAACATGGTGTAGTTATTTGAATGTGATTTCAATTTCCTTTTCATAAATTTTGTTAAATATTATTTATTTTTTTGGAGATATGTTAAATATTAGGGAAAATTTTAAAAAGGGGCAATCTACCAAGAATTTTTATTACTTGGTACAATGAAGATATATAATTACTATTAAGTAAATGATGACTTACAAAATTTGAAATAAGGAAATTGTAATTACATTTTTAACCTCCTTAACAAAAATAAAACAACTACAGTTGAGTTTTCTCCTTAATAAACCACAAATCCCAACTTATTGCACGTATCAAAGATTCAAAACTGAATTGATATTTTTACCCAAAAAAACAAACTGGCAATTCATAAGGGAGAAAAGGACGATGGAAAAAATAGGAAAATATTAAAATGGGTATTTTAATTGTTTGGGGAAAAATCACCGTTAATTCAAAAGGTTAAAATGGAAATTATAATTTCCTTATTTGAAATTTGGTAATATATCATTTACTCATTGATAATTATAAATCTTCATTATACTGAGTAATAAAAATTCTTGGTAGACTAGCTTTCAAAAAAAAAAAAATTTCTTGGTAGACTACCTCTTTTTGAAAATTTCCCTAAGTATTATTTGCTTAATGATAATGATAAATCTTACTAATTAATAAAAATTACTTGTATATTGCCTTTTTTGAAATTTTCCCATAATTTTTTTAATTTAACTCAACTTTAAAATAAATTTTCCTTTTTAATTTTGTTTTTTTTTTCAATTAATTCACATGTAAATTCGTTTTATTACAGTTGTAATTTTGTCTTTTACAATTAATTACCATATCATTTTTTCATAATTACTTTGTTAATTTGTCTTTATATCATTAAATCATTTGTAATTTTATTTTTATATGAGTTGTAAATTTGTCATTACATCATTAAATCACTTGTAATTTTATTTTATATGAGTTGTAAATTTGTCATTACATGCAATTAATGACTTGAAATTTGTTTTTATCTCATTTAATGATCCTCACTATTACACCTAAAATTAGGTTATTATACACCTAACCCTATTTTCCCATTTTTTCTCCTAAATAACCGGTTCTAAATAGGTTGCAAGTTGGGTTGAATTCAATCCATTCAATGGCTCAAAATGTTTCCCGCCAAAAATTGTTAATCTTGGCTGTTAAAATTTGTAAAGGTTTTGTAAAGATTTGTATGACAAAGGTTTGTAGAACCCACCCAGAAATGACGAACTTATCGAGTAAACGAGTCCATAATTCCGATGTACAGATAAAATGCATTCTTCAAAATTTTAGTCACATTCAGATCATCTTTAATGGGCAATCAATCAACACTGGAGCACAGTTGAGTTGCAAGCTTCAACACTCCTGTCATGGGTACGTCATTCTGCAAAAGTAGCAGGGCTAGACATTAGAAAATTTTAGCATGGCTAGACTTAATGTAGCAATTCAGTTCAGTGATACATATCAGTGGAACTACCTACCTCCTTACTCCTTAGGCTCCTATAACACCATGTTTAACACTCAAATAACACAAGGATATACGGAACCTAATAACTTCTTCCGACTTACCAAGTAAACGATATCAAAGGCATTGCGGTGGCTCTCAAGATTCTTTTCAATGTTGTCATTCCTGAAAAGTATTTCATATATAGATGAGCAATTAAATAAATTCTTATCAAGTATGTTCTATAAATTGTTGTTGAAGAAAATGTGGTATCAGAAAAATAATAAGAAAACAAGGCAGGAGTTCAAATTGTTGTGGCAATATCGCACAAGTCACTATTTTAAGATACCATTTACACTGCACATTTAACCGCTATATATTAAGTAGAGAATATATAAATGATATTAAAAAGCACAGAGTAGTTTTACTTTTACTTACAGAAACCCCACAGATATTCGATTCTCATAATTCAAGCCATCGCACATTCCCAAATCACCAATGTGATCACCTAGAAGTAAAACATTAGTCCTCTGCTTCACTGAGGTATATATTATCAGTGACGAGCTTGTCAATATCACCCATTTGATCATGAAGAGGTGCAGCCATATCAAGAGCATGCTCATTTTTATTCAGAACGTGAATCAACTTCCCTGCACATAATGGAGGCTTAAGCAAATGGGAAGAAAATAACATATAGAGCTAGCTAGTATTGCAGTCATTAGATGTTATCTGCATCATGTTGCTAAACAAAATGCCATACAAATGGGCAAGATAACAAGATAGAAATTGTCTATAATTCATAAGTTTTCTCAAAATTCAGTAAGTACCCACCAATCTAATTTTTGGAGAAATTGTGATAGAGTTATTTGTTATCTACCCTTCCTTCTTATTCTCTTCTATGGCTTCAAAAATCAAGATACTATCCACAGCACTAGAACAGTATCTATGTTTCATTTCGAATACTACTGCTGCCTGAAAATTCAAGCAACATTTCCACTCTTTACAGATATTGATTCCCAGAACCTAGCCGGAGTTCCAGTATTAAGTGCTAAATAATCATGTTTCAAGTCTTCCACAATAATTTCAAGGAGTCAGAGGAGATACGTGTCTTGCATCATTATGTCAATGATGCTAAGGGGATAGAAAGAAAGGGAATTGGGAATTTGGGATCTAGAAAAAAAAATATAATAATATACGGCCATAGTTTTCTTGTTATACTTCATTAAGAACTCACCCAAGACTGTTATCCTTATAATAATCACCAGACCGGAGTATGAAGCACACAATTAATCAATGCAATTAACTCTATCAGAGATGGAGGTAGTACTCTAATAGCTATGAAATAAAAAAAATTAGAGCAAATCAGAGTTAGATAGATTTTCAGATTTGGTATTTACCAATTATACATAAATCAGTTTTGATAACAAATTCTATAGACAAAATGAAGGAAAGAAATGTTGGAGAATAGAAAGATAAGGTACTATGAGGGCATTTTCTCCTAACGGCACCTTTCAAAAGATGTCATAACCAATCGGATCCCAAGTTGGATTGGGAGCTGGCCACCATGTATCCTCATATTGATTGGGTTGAGCCAAAGTTGGAATGGGAGTTGGGCACCATGGAAGCTCAATTGGGAACGACTGATTGGGTTGACAGCCGGCTGGTGCTTTACCCACTAATTTCAACTCTTTAGTATTCAAGGAGCAGGAAAAAACATCTTCCCTTGTTTTCAAGAAGACAACATCTCTATCACTTGGATGCACTGCGAATGGCTTAAAAGGATGTTGTTCCTTGTCAATGTAATTCCGAACCCAATTATTTCATTAAATAATCTCATTGTAACCAATCTCACAATACCGAGCGGACTTATAATCCTGGGCATTCTTATCCTTAACCTTCAACTTAGGTGGGTGTGATGAAGTATGATATACCCTCCGGAATATCCCACAACAAATTCCCTCACATTTGTCCTTGTCGGTAGTTTTTGGCATTGAACGTCCCAAAATTGGAACATCATAGGCCAAATCCGAATCAGCTTTCCCTTTAAGGTGGCATTGCTTCATCGTGTAAGTATCGTAAGCAATTACTCCATAGTTTATAGATATCAAAATCAGAACCCCATTGCAAGAGGGAACATCCTTAATGTCTGCGATGCAATACTTTCTGTCATCAATACGCATAACGCTTTGCCTCCATTGTCCTGTCCGGAAACAAAATACATCGGCAAACCAGTATCTGCGATTACTGTGGACTCGCACGACCTTATGCCGCCAATGTTGATGATTATGAATTGCTTGATCTTGATCCGATTCCGAATAGCAATAATCCGATAAAAGCCCAAATTTAAGCCCTCCCATAATATAATTATTGTTCGGCGCAAAAGGGAGATTAACGTATTGCTGTGTCAAAGGATTGCATACGTAATATACTTCAATTTCAGCAAAGCGACGACGGCACAAGAGTAAATCGTTGGAGGAAGCCAATATTTCAAGAGACCTAATGGAAGGAGGTAAAAAATCTAATCTGAATCCATGGGATTGGAAGATTGGTTCCTGGGAAATTGGGCCGTACCCGCTAACCATGAACCCCAATCTGGTTCTGTTGTAAGATTTATGGCGATAGAGCCAGCGGCTAATGAAGTCAGGGTCATTTAGGATTTTGAGCCACCGCCTGGAAACCGACTTGCAAATAAAAAAGGTTTGGTGGGTATTGGATTTGGGATTACAAGGATGACGATATGCACCCATGACAGCAACAAATCGTTAAATAAGAAAAAAAGGAAAAGAAAAAGTTTAATCAAAGTACAACTATTCGAATGATCCGTCGGCGATGACGATTATGTGTATATTTATATATATAAAATTTTGAGACTCCAATTAGGATTTGGATAACCTAGTTGTGTGTGTGGATTTGACTCCAATTAGAGTGTGAGTGGTTTACCTTGTTCGTGATTAGTCTTTTCACCCAAAAAAAAGACTTATAAGTCTACGCGGGCTTTGCTTATTTGGTAGTAATTCCGATGTCACTTCACTTCGTGACATAATTTCACAAAATCGGGGTAAATAAAAAATTTGGTTTCCCAGTCTTCCCAGTTTTTGATTTTTGAAACATAGCTTGGTTAGCTTGGTTATGAATAATTTCACCTGTTTATGGTTCACTCCTTTCCTTATGTATGATTGATCCTCTTTTTAGGCTTAGGTTCCATTGTTGATCTAACAATAGATAACATTGAATGTTCTACCATGCTTTTTCCTTAGGTTTGAATCTAGTTTACTATTTGGGAAAAGCCTTTTTGAGCAAAAAAATCATTCCATTTCATTCAAAGATCTGGATTACAAACAAGTAGAGATTGTCCACACCAAGCAATACAGGAGTTCAAATTGTTGTGGCAATATCGCACAAGTCACTGCACATTTAACCGTTATATATTAAGTAGAGAATATATAAATGATATTAAAAAGCACAGAGTAGTTTTACTTACAGAAACCCCTCAGATATTCGATTCTCATAATTAGTTTACAGAATTTGATTCGTAATGGATAATCACTCTAGCACTGAAATATTCCGATCAAAATGAACATCGGTCACAAAATAACACAAACCTGTGGTGATAACTGAGGAAGCTCATTTTGCTGTGTGTGCATCCAACCCAAAGGCTCTAGATCATTCAACGAGTCATGTTCAGGTAGAGCGGATGGAAGATGAACTTGCTGATGAGTTCCCCACTGTGGTACCATGGCAATGCAGCGAATTTCCTTAACCTGAGGGTTGCCAGGACGACTAATTCCGTACAAGTATCCAGCAATTTGAGTCCGAAGATCTGCTATGCAGATGAATTGCTCCAAAATGTTCTTTTGCATGATATATGTGTACCCAGTTTCCTGCATCATCAATTTGATCAATCTTAGCAGATGGAATAAATTTATAAATCAATCACTGAATCTCAATCAAGTCAGATATACACCTTTATGTCCTCTGAGTTGACATATATATGATTGAAAGGGTTTGTCACTGATATTGGTCTAACACACCAATCTGGCTTCGAACCAAATGCCGCTTGCTCATAGGTACTTGGTTGTGACAATGAGCTCATCAGAGAGCAAATCCTGTCATAAACATAAGCAACCTCTTTTCCTTTTTTAATATTACTTATGTTTATATCTGAAAATGCAAGATGCCAAGATGCATATAAAGAATAGCATTTTTAGTATTTGAATGTTGGCCTCAAAGCGCAATAAAGCAAAAATTAGCTAGCAATGTTTGAAAACCTATAAATATGTACATACTGGATATAAAAAAATTGCAAACGTGAAACTATAAACTGAAAGTTGATCGTTAAGCGTAAGCAAAGAAAAGTTGATGAGCTTATAACTTTGATGATAATAACAATCATGTATTGCATCCATCAAAATCTGAGTGTTGTCAAGGCAAAGACTTACGAAAAAAAAAAAAAAACGTTGTAGTTTCCCATCACTCACATCCTTCGATGTGAGCATAACAAATAGTATTCTATATGTTTCACTTTTAAGCTTATCCGTTCCTCATGCGCCTTCTTAACAAAATCCCCATAGTCCAAAATTTTGCCCTCCTTACATGGACACTAAAGCAGCTAAACCCCGAATCTGTCAAATTAGAGAAAGATAAACGTCAAATCCCGTAACTCTTACAACAAAGAACTCAAGTTATTGATAGAGTATTGTAAGCCATTGACAAAAGGTATACATCTAAGCATTGTCCCCATATTATGATTATACATTTAAGCATTCATGAAAACTGCTGGCATTAAACTTGTCCATTTTCCTAACTTCATGAGGTTCTCTTAATTTCAATCCGTGAATACTGCTGGAACAAAAAGATTGAATGATTAAAGAACTGATAATTATGGGGTAGATTTGAGTCCATCTTTATACATATGGCAGTCCCTTTAACCAACCTATTTGCTGGAATAATCCAAAGGTTATTCAAATTCAAGCATAAAAAATCTCTTTAGCTAATTGCCCCTCGGAAATTAGAACTTGGTTCTCTGTGACTCCTACAATTGACTTTAGATTACTCTTCACAAGTGTATCGGCCCGCGCTGGCGCGTCGGACGTTCAGAAATCTACTTCTTCAAACAATTTCCTATTCGAATTAAATTGTTTGACTAGGAAAATTCGAAAGTACTATGATTTTAAATGTGTTGCATCTTTAAAAGGTTATATTATTAACATTGAGAATATGCCCTAAAGTTAGCAATAAATAGTAAATATTAGTTTGTACATGGACATGCGCAATAGATTCAATTTTGTTTCCTCCTCTAAAATGTGTAGCACTTAAAACAAAAACTAAG
The DNA here is from genome assembly GCA_001974825.2 of Corchorus olitorius. Taxonomy (NCBI): domain Eukaryota; kingdom Viridiplantae; phylum Streptophyta; class Magnoliopsida; order Malvales; family Malvaceae; genus Corchorus; species Corchorus olitorius. The sequence goes on from AWUE01019393.1 coordinate 82,050, forward strand.
TTTACTCTTTTCTTCATATGGATATTTAAAAATTGTTATTAGTTGTTTGATAAGACATTGCATCACTAGAAACAAATGGTTTGTGGTCTCTTAAAAATTCACAAATTGCATCTTTAGCTAAGTTAACATTATTGAAAAACAAATCAATAACTCGATGATTAATCATCTTCGGTTTTGTTATCAAATTAAAATAAACCCTATTTGTTATGTTTTTGGACTGGCCAATAAGTCCATTTGTTTTCTAAAAACAGTCTTGTCTTTGATGGACTGATCATATCATCGGTATAAGATTTAGCTTTAATTTTTACTTAGAAAATTTATATCAAAGTTTTTAAACGTTTATGCTGCTAACCCACTAATGTTACAATTCTAAATTGTAATTCATGGGTTGAATAGCATTAATAGACATCGTTAAAAAGGGCTCCCACACAGCATAGGCCTTAGCTAAGTCTTGAAAATTCTCTGTAAATTAAGAAATACTCAACTCAAATCATAGAAAATTCTTTGTAAATTAAGAAATACCCAACTAAAATCCTGATCCTTTGCTATCTTATCTAACAACTTTGTTCTAACTTAAAAGAAAATATTATTTATTTTGTAGAATAATTAAGTAGAGATAAGGGGGATAAGATTTATTATAACATTTATTGTGTGAAAGGAAACGGATAATTACAAAAAAAGGGCTCAAGGGCAAAAACTGGCTAGAAACTAACCTAGGGTCTTCTTAGTAATATGGCAAATGAGAAAAGACAGAAAAGGACAAAAAAGTTCAAATGAAGCCTCCTCATCGATCATCAAAAGGGGCGTTTAGTAATTTTATTGGGTGTTTCAAATAATATGTAATATATATATATATATATATTATTATCAAAACAATCTGATGTCATACATTCCTATGTTTAATCCTGTCAATCTTTAATCTGATTTGGATGCCATTGCAAAGCCACATACTTTAGCATGATTAAAGTCTAAACTATGCTCAAATTAGGCCTAGTCATACTAAAGCTTATGCACTTGCTTCCTAATCAATTAACCATTTTTGTCTCAACCTTTAATCTAAAAGGTCCGATGCTAAAAGCAATATGCTTTTCTCTTTCATGCAATGAAAGAGAGAATTTAAACTTTTCAGGGCTTGGAAAAAAAATGGAGTGATTCCATTGCTGCATTAAATGCAATGAAAGGTGGTGCTACTTGACATTATGCAAGGAATCCTAGATGATAAGGAGAAAACATTGGATAGCTGGATTCTTAAGGAATCAATGGTTTATCTTTCTTCTGCATCTTGGAACATAATGGAATCCGACTCTTTATAATCAACAAATAATATTACTATACTTAAAAAAATAATCTTGAATACCATTCTTAATAACTCAGTCCATGATCCAGATAACTATTCCTAATACCTAGTTTACTGTATATCTTTCTAAACCACACATCGACTAACTTGGGATAAACTATTGGTTATCCAAATATGAAAATTACAATTTTTAACTACTACAACGATGAAAGATTCCAATTTACTATTCTAATCATTTCTTGTATTTAAGTTGCTTGGAATGTAAAGTGGCAAGTCTTTTAAAGTTGCAATAACATTATCAACTCCAATGCATTTTAAATTGCAGTAATAGTTAAAATAATTCTAAATATGGCAAAGCAAAATATAATGTAGTGAAGAAGTCTGATGTAAAATGCTAATTCTTCAAGAGACTCATACCTTAAGGAGAGCATGAGGGTCTTCCTCCGTAACAATTGTTTGAAAACAACCAAAGATATCATTCTACTGTTTTGCTAATCCTATGAAAACCAAAAATGAATAATTGAATCTGATAGACTACAGTAACCCTGCTAATTATAGGACAAAAGGATATATAATGACCTAAAGGAGAAATTTTAGCCTTAACCATTCATTATGCAGGTAAATTAATTTGACACAGATGCCTGAGAGAAACAAATGGAAAAGGGGGCAAGAATAATTAACAAAAAGAAAAGTTGCACTTGTAGAAATGTATGAACAGTAAATAATAGCAAATCAAAACAATACAATGAGAACGAAGTTGGTTACTTCCGTCTCGATTGCTACAGGGGCTGATCAAAGAATAAGGGGCCTTTCTATTGACTCCGAGGATCCCATTCTAAATAGTTAAGTAAGGAATAATTCAATATATATACTAAATAGTATTTGAAAGACCCAGGGAATTTACCAAAGGCCCCTTTTAAGGATCGATGAGGAGGCTCCATTTGAACTTTTTTTGTCCTTTTATGTATTTTCTCACTTGCCAAATTACTAAGAAGACCCTAGGTTAGTTTCTAACCAGTTCTTGCCCTTAAGCCCTTTTTTGTAATTATCCTTTCCTTTCACATAAATGTTATAATAAATCCTATCCCCCTTAATTATCTAGAATTGTAACCTCTCTTAAATTACTGGTGATCTTAGATTACTTGGCTTTAGGGTGGTAATCCAGATCATCAGGGGGTAATCCAGATTACCACACAAAAAAAAAGGTGCAACATCTGCAAACCAAACGGGTGATCTTCAAACCAAACGGGGTGGAATGGTGATCCTATAGACTCGAGTACGTGGAAGTTATCACACAATCGATGCTCAATTACACATATAATCATATATTCAAGTAAATTTTTAGTTTACCCATATAGTATTTTAAATGAATTTTAGTTTGAAATGTGAATTTTTTTCTTTTAAATTTGTTTTTATTGATGCGGAATTTCAAAATAAAGTTTCGTACAAAATAAATTTGTCTTTTGTTCAATTAAGGACATAAATTAAGATACGATTTTAACATGAAGTTTAGCCTCAAATAAATTTTTTATTTATTTTATTAGTAAATATGGACTTCTAAACATTGATTATGGTAGGGTTTTAGAATGAATATATGGTTATATGCTAAGTTCAGCCTCAATTACATGATAACTTCCACGGATTCGAGTATATAGGATCATCACTCAACAGGGTGATCTAAGATTAGCACTCAAAATCAACACAGGTGATCCGTGATAAAAAAATTACCATAACCAACCAAACACCCCTAAATATTTATATTTTTATATGGTAAAAGTTTCTCTCCCTTAAACTTGTAGCGTTTGGACGTTTTGCCCTATGAACTTCAATTTTGGATATTTTACCCCCTGAACTTCAATTTTGGGACTTTTTGCCCCTTCAAGTTAATGGCACCGTTAAGACGCTGACGTGATAGTGCCATGTGTCACAAAAATGCCGCATGGCATTGCCACGTCAGCAGTTTTATCCTACGTGGCAATGCCACGTGGGTCGGGTTGGCCTGACGTGGCAATGCCACGTAGCATTTTTGTGAGACGTGGCATTGCCACGATAGCATCTTGACGGTACTGTTAGCCTGAGAGGGAAAAATGTCCAAAATTTGAAATTCAAGGAGCAAAATGTCCAAAATTGAAGTTCGGGGACAAAACGTCCAACTTAAAGGGGAGAAACGGTATTAAGTCCATTTTTATATTTTATACAGAAAAGCTTTGTAACGGCTAGTTTGTGGTGCGGGGCCAGTATTAGGCGTGTACCGTTGGATGAGTAGAAAGAATCAAAGCAGAAGGAGAGAACTGAAGCAGAGCTGCAGCACGCTCCCCGAGGCCAACGCCCCTCACCGCCTTTCTTTTTCTGCTCTGCCCATTTTCGTTTCCACTCTTGCGGAAACTTTCCTCCAATCCAAACAGTAAATTTTCTTTCCATAGCTCTCACCCACATTCTCAGATTTCTTAGGGTTTTTATTTATTTTACTTTCTATTTTCATTTATTGCACAGATAAAAGACAAGAAAAAAAAATCTGACAAAGTAGCGAAGAAAGAGAAAGAAGCCCTAAGCCGCCTGTGATCATGAACTTGAACATCTTCAAGAAGAAAACTTCTCCCAAAGGTAATTTCACTTTCTCTTCTTCCATTTTTCGATCTCTCTGTTTCTTTTGTTCTTATGAAAGTTTTATCATTTGAAAGAAAAAAAAAAGTTGAAAGAGATTGAAAGTAACGTTGTCTTTTTGGTATTTTGCAGATGCTTTGCGGACGAGCAAGAGAGAAATGGCAGTTGCAACCCGAGGTATATTTCTTATGAACTTCATACTCGCAATTGCTTACTTTAGTCCCAATCCATATATATTCTTTGAAAGTACAATAAAGTTTCTTCATTTTTTCATCAATAAAAAACGAAATGGAGCTGAAATTACCTTCTATTTTACCTGGATTGCTAAATTTTCCAAAATACAATTCCTCCTTTTATTAATAATTTTCTGTTTGTTTAGGCATTGAACGTGAGATTGCATCACTTCAGCTGGAGGAGAAGAAATTGGTGGCGGAGATTAAGAAGACTGCCAAAACTGGAAACGAGGCAAGTTTAATAGTACTAGTTTATAAGGATGGCTAGTGATGTTTACCAGCTGTATTGTATACACACTGTCATTAGTTGTAAAAACGAAACAAAATTTTAAGTATTTTTGATGTTTATATTGCCTGATTTTAAGTTAAGGCTGTTGGAATGTTGGTAAATGGTAAGGAGTTCATTTTGTTGTAGTTGTAGGGCATGAGGACTGTTCTGCCAACCTAAAAGATTTGTTTTTGTGAGTGCACACTTTGAGGCATGGCCTCAAGAATAACACACTTAAGTTTCTTGGTATAATGGAGTTGCACTTGCTACAGTTCAATAAATAAGTAATAAGAAGGCTAATTTTGGGGGTTTTTAAACATTTAGATGCTCAAGTTTTAGGCATAAACCCAATTACTGTGGTGTGCATTGTTTTCTCAGAGCCTTTCTGTTTGAGGAAGTGCTACCATCTTTAGCCCTTTCTATGTTTAAAAAGTTGTAATTGATAGATAAAACATTCGGATATTGAATAGTCTTTCCTCTGCATTGAGTTATCTATCTGTTCAGTATGCCCGAGGAATGCACACCATCTCATTACTCATTACTGGGAGTAGAACTATGAATCTTGCTGGTGTGTCAAATTATGGAAAGCCATAAGTATCTCATTAATTATCTTTATAATTTGTTTGTTAATCAACACACCTTGCTGTATTTGTCAAGACCTTGCAATTAGTCCCTTTGATTCCCCTGACTCTTTCAGAACTTTAAATCTTGCCTGGATGTGTTTTCAAGAATTCCAGTAATTCCCCCAAACTCTCATTTCCTTGATGTGTTTCTTAGGCCGCTACTAAGATTTTAGCTCGTCAACTTGTACGACTGCGGCAGCAGATAACTAATTTGCAGGGGAGCCGTGCCCAGATCAGAGGTGTAGCAACTCATACACAGGTTGAGTTTTTATATTCAAATATTAATAGTCGCGATGATTAAAATTTGTATCACTACTAATTTAAACAATTCTGTGGTTAATTTTACAGGCATTATATGCTAGTACCTCGATATCTACAGGAATGAAAGGCGCAACTAAAGCAATGGTGGCGATGAACAAGGTATGCATTTAAAAACCTTGTTCCATGAAATGCAATGCGTTGTTGTCTTTTTTATCACCCTGATCTGATTGAAAGAGATTACATCCTGTAAAATGTTAAAATTTCATGTTTTGCATCATAATTTGGTTAATTACAGCTTCTTATTTCAAAAATATTGAAAATAAGGAGTCCATGGTCTGATTGAAAGAGAAGATACCTAGTGGAAAATGTTAAATTGCATTTTTTTGTACCATAATTGGGTTCATTTACAGGTTCTTCTTATTCCTCAGGTTAGATGATTCTCATATTTGATAATTGCATGTTTGTTTCTTTGCAGCAAATGGCTCCTGCAAAACAAGTGAAAGTGATAAAAAATTTCCAAAAGGAATCAGCACAATTAGACATGACGGTAATACACTTTAATTTCTTGGAATGCTTATGCTATTTTATTCTCTTCAGTTTTTTAAAAGCTCTAATACCTGGTGGTCATTCCTAGAAACTAATAGACTAAATATAACCAAATGTGGCATCGATTACTGACATTTAACTAATTGATTTACTCTGTTCTTCATTGTTGTTGTCCAGTATGTTTTCCAATATATGCTCTTGTATAAAACTATAAATGGTTGATTGCTTGCTTGTTGTTTTGCAGATCGAGATGATGTCAGAAGCCATTGATGAAACTTTAGATAAAGATGAGGCTGAAGAGGAAACAGAGGAGCTCACCAACCAGGTTGGTACTTTATATATTGACAACTTTTTCATTATAATTTTCTTGACATAGTTACTATTGCTTTTTCGCTTAGATCTCTGATCTATTTCTTTGATTATCAGGTGCTTGATGAAATTGGAGTGGATATTGCTTCTCAGGTTCGATTTTTAAATCTGATTTTATTAAAAATTGCTATGATATGTTGCATTGTTTCAATAGCAAGAATGTTTAGAATAATGCTTAACTTGCCCTATAATTTGAACAGTTATCTTCAGCTCCAAAGGGTCGGATTGCATCAAGGAATGCTGCTCCCGCTCCTGAGGTTAAGGCTAGGTATGCATGACTTCTAATTGTTTTGCTATGAACTCTGCTACTGGGTAAACAACATTGGTAAAATGAGAATAAGGTTATATCGATGTGCAAAAGTGGTATGTTCTAACTAGATCAAATGTTCCTTTTTAAAATAATACTTTGGTCATCTGCAGGCCTGAATCTACCGATGTCGAGGATCTTGAGAAAAGGTTGGCCTCTCTTCGCAGGATATGATGGCGGCAGGAGCATAGTCATAGAAGATAAACTTACTTTCAGTCATTCAGTGTAAATTTTCATAAGTATAAAGCGAACTATATCAGTGAAGAACAGGAGTGTTATCTAATCCTAGTAGTTCTATCATACTCGTCCCACAGCTCCACTTTCTCATTAATATATTCTATTATTTTTTTGGATGCTTGATATGGAAATGTTGTTCAAAATTTTCAGTGTGGTGCCCATTGTTGATCCAAAATATTGTGATAGAAAACCAGTTTTGCTGTTTTTAGGGTCAGACAAGAAGACCAAAAGGCCCAAGGCCTTCTTGTTCTTCTTCTTCTCCACTTGGAGAGTCTAATATTGACCCAATCCAATTTCAATGTGACTGGGCTTACTAGGAGAAACTGAAAAATAAGAGGGGTCAGTTTAGAAATAAAGAAAAAGGAAGGGTCTCTTTCAACACTTTAAAGAGAAATGATAAGAAGATAATAGGAGGGTAAAAGTGCAAATTTGGATAAAGAGTCAAGAAAGAGGAAGGTTTGCGCGAACTTTGCGTTTTGCTTTGGTCGTTTCGAAGATTCTTATAATTATAAATTTCTTTTCCTAAAAAATAAAATAAAATAAAAAAAGCTTCAAAATCCAATCCTAATAGACATTAGGACAGAAAAGAACCAAAAATTCAACGAAGCAACATCATCATAAATTTATCCCAATCCCAAACACAAAGCCAAAGCAATCAAAGCTTTTTTATTTTTTATTTTGATTTTTATTTGTTTACATATATACCCAAAAAAACTAAAACAAACGAACATTCAAGTTGAACAACCATATTTCAAAAAAATAAAAAAAATCGAGAAAACTCGGTTTGGTTTGGTTTCCTGGTTTGACCCAAATCCACGTAAACGTAATTACAGGATTCTGATTTTACGCGGATCTCATCGTATTTGTAAAAACCACAGCTTAAAATTTCCCCTTCCCTGTAAAATAATTTCTTTTCTTCTTCTTCTTCTTCTTATTATCCTCTTTTCCGCCATTCTTCAAGGTAATTAATTATGAACTTCTTTATTTATAATTTTATTTTTTTTACCTCTTAATCTAGATTGAATTTTGTTTTGTTATTTGTCTGATAGGAATTTCGACTCTCAATTCGATTGCTCCTCAAAGAATTGGAATCGGTTCCTTGTCGAAGGAGGGGGAATCGGGTATGTTCTTTTTAAAATTCTTGTGTTCTTTTTTTTGTCTGTGGTTCAATTTTCGATTTCGATCTTTATCTATGTTCCTGAATAGTATTTGATTTTCTCATTAGATATGCCGTATGTGAAAAATAAAATGAAAATTAAAATCTTACTAGTTAATTCCAGATGAAAATTAGGGCTGAGATCCTGCTATAATTTGCATTAGCCTGGGAATATTGCCAATTGTCTGATTAAAAGAGAAAAACAAAGAAATAAATAAATATAATTTTTTGTTGTCAGAGAAAATGTGAAAAGGGGGGAAAAGGAAAAGGAAAAGAAAAATAAAAGGAAGAACTATAATTGTTTTTTTAATTTTTGGAAATTTAATGTTGTCCCTATGTGAATGTGAATCAAATGTTGACGCTATGATTCTGGATGTCTAATACTATTGTACTTCAGGGTTTCACTCTCCCTAGTTGCCACCGAATGCCAGTATCTATCTGAGTATTTTGCCTCTTCCAGGCAGATTATCTTCTTCAATAATAGACTTTTTTTCACTAGTGAGTTTGGTATTATTGATTGTTATGGATATTGACTGCTAGTTTGGTATTATTGACTGCTCTTTTTCTACAATCGGCTATATATGAGTCTGTCTGAAAACCAATGATAATGTCATTTAAGCTTCTTCTTTTTTCTTTTGAAAGCTAATGTATATTGCAATTAATTAATGTTATAGTGAGATTCTGGAAAAGTAATTTTACATGGTTCTTTATAATGATTGCAGATATGCAGAGCCAGCTTGTGTGTAGCGGTTGTAGGAGCATTCTTCTTTACCCTAGAGGGGCTTCGAATGTTTGTTGTGCATTATGCAATACAGTCACACAAGTCCCTCCCCCTGGTATATTTCGTTTCTGATTCCTATTAATTGCAAAGTATGAAAATTATCTATTAGTTTCTTGAAGTTTCTGGTTTTTCTTCTTTTTCTCTGTTCTTTTGTGTGCATGCATGAATTGTTGCTAGTTTTCATTATCATCACCATGAGTATTATTACTTAACAGAAGAGGTGCACTTCATAAAGTCAGTGAACTCTTCTTATTGTCCAAGTGGCCTTACCTATGATCTGTTTTTGGCATAAAGAACTACTTTTAATAAGAAAGATACATGGACTTAATGGATTTGTTTTTACCCTTCAATTTCTTTTAACCTACTTGATTCCTGCGCATTACTTGTATGTATGTTGAGGACTTGCCTCCTTGAATCTTAGTGACTTGCTGTACCTCTTCATTAACCAAATGGTGACTTTTTGAAATATATATATATAAGTATATTTACTTGTAGTGTATACTTTCTTGCTTTCGTAGTTCCTTCTTTAGATGGAATCGATTCTATATAGCTAGATAATAATCGAGTTCAAATTATGTGAGCATTTCAAACACATCTCAAACACTAAAAAATGCTTCATTCTAAATGCTGGAAGAATGGCACCATCTTGACCAGCTTCTTTAATTTACCAGTTAACTCTTGTTTGTAGCCCTATCAAGGTTGTTATTTAGAATGTTCTACAGAAAGGAGGGATTTAATTTACGGCAAAGAAAGCATTGCTAACCTAAGTTTGTAAATTAACCCTTTAGGGATGGAAATGGCACAACTCATTTGTGGAGGTTGTCGAACATTGTTAATGTATACACGTGGAGCAACAAGTGTAAGATGCTCTTGCTGCCACACTATTAACCTTGCACCAGGTAAGATATAATGATTTTTTGCATGGGATGTATTTTGTGGTTTTAATGTTTGGAAGTGTAGAATTATTGCAATTAAAGAATGAAGGTCATTTATGGCTGCAAGGAGATTTGATATGTGGATTGAATACTTGTTTTGTGCTTTTAGACCTTAGTCTGTAAACATGTTTGTATGGCTTTGAATCTTCTTTGTTAAATGGAGCATGCACCTTAAGCCCTCATGTTTGTGGTGGCCATTTCTTTTCCCAAATTTATAATTTTTATACAAGCTCTAGTCTTTCCCCATTGTTAATGAAGATACTTAGATGTTTTGGCCATGAAGTTATATATTCTTCCATGAAATTTGTGAATTGACTCTTTTGGTTCGGCTTCTTTACTGACTTGTTTCTTTCTTGGATGTCATGACTATGAAAAAAGCACCCAACAATATTGCTCACGTCAATTGCGGGCACTGCCGTACAACATTAATGTATCCGTTTGGAGCTCCATCAGTCAAATGTGCTATCTGTCAGTATGTTACTAATGTTGGTGTAAGTATGATTGAACAGATTAAACTTTTCATTAATGCATCTATTATTACCATATATATTTGTAAGAATGTGCAGATATTTAGAGATTTACTTTCATTTTTCTAGAGGCTAAAAATGGGCCAGATAAATTTATGATTGGCTTGTACAGTTTTTCTCTTTGTATCTTATTGCTTGTTTTCTAATTTACGTACTCATGTAATGCGAGTTTTGGTTTAGCAATCTTTCTGAGTATATTTGGTTAGTTTTTGAATGGTTTCTTTGTTTTGTGTAAAAATGCTGCAATTCGCTTTTGCGATTTACCAATCACAACCATACTTTCTTGATTTTTTTTTGGTAGTGCCGTTCTGGGTTGCAGTTTATATATTTCTATGTAGAGAAACTTTATATGGTGGTCTACCTATTTCTCACTCTTTGTTTATGCATCTTCCAATCCAGATGGGCAATGTGAGAGTTCCACTTCCTGTAAACAGACCTAATGGCGTAGCTCCCGCAGGGACAATGCCATCCACTTCAACAGTAAGCTTTAGATATTTGTTGATGGTTTTTATAGCTAGAAAAAAGAGATTGTTTATTGTTTATCAAATATTTTTTGAACCTAACCTTGTTTCTGTCAATGCTGCGTTCTCAGAGCCAAACAGTTGTTGTCGAGAACCCCATGTCTGTTGATGAGAGTGGCAAATTGGTAAGTATAGTTCAAGCATTATTCTAAAATATGTTATTTTTTCATTTTCATTTTCATTTTCTTGAGCCTTCATATATGAGTTAGAAGTGTGATGATGGAATTAAATATCATGCTGATAAAATTATGATGATGCAGGTGAGCAATGTGGTGGTTGGCGTGACAACGGATAAAAAATGACGCAATGAGATTTTTTGAGTATGATTGGTCTTTTTTTATTTGATAGGAGAATGCAAACAAACATTATTATGATTGCTGGAAGATATAAATGGAAATTGGTTGTGTATATTATGTTGAAAATGAGAAATAATCAACATTTATTTAAGATACTGTTTTCCTTATGAGGTAGGGAAAATGTGTGATGTACATTTTGAGTAATCGAGAGAGGTGGAAAGAGTCCATTTATATAATGTTTGCGACATATGCAGTTTAGCCCAGTGGCTGTGTTCATCTAGTATATATACAATTTCTCTGCTTGTGTTCGCTATTAAGCTCTTAGCTTCTTACCTTTGGGAGTGTATTATTTTTTCTTTTATATATATTTTAGATTTTGTTTTAGTATGTAATTAAATCCTCTCTATAATTCCAGAATGTGTGCATTTGGTTCTTAATTAATTTTTTATATACTTCGACAGATTTTGCCGTAATATGTTTTTTTTTTTGCTTGTTTCGTTAATTTCCTCTTATTTTATTTATTTAATTTGAGAAATTGAAACTTGAAAAGGAATTAAAGCAAGAAAAAAGAAGGGAAAAAAGGGTTGTAATTGCTTTAGGTTGGGATTTGGGAAGCTACTCCATATTTGCACTTTGCAGTCTAATTTCTTGCCTGTTGATTATATCTTCAAGTTTTCCTTTAAAAAGAAAGAAAGGTGCTTGTAGGTTAAAAATTGTGATGAAAATGGCAAATTTGAACCTGATTTGAAAGATGTTTGTTTCTGGGCTTTGGCAGCCGAACACAATGGCAAATGGTAAAAAAAGTCTTAAGAACAAGAAAGAAACTTACTAATAGTATATGGTTAGTAAAGTGTTGGATTGACTGACTTTAATTTCTTCAACAAATTAACTACATAGATATCTTACTTAACATACAATTAAGGCTCAAAGATTTCACAACCACCAACACCCAACATCTAAATTTGTGAATTGGATGGTTAGACCACCCAAGGAAAACTTAGCTTAATTTAAATTAATCAGCAGATTTTGCTTATGAAATCAAAATTATGTATCTTTATATTAAGTGCCCATTTCCATCACTCTTCTTCCCATCAAAAACTTTGGACGTTCTTCCCACATTCAATACATATATATTCTTCTCTTGTTTTTGGAAGTTGTATAATTAATTTCCTTCCATGGCTCTACAAAGTGGAGATAATGAGAAACCAATATCGTTTGGCTACAATTCAATGTCATGGAAACCGAAGAGTGGCAGCAATTGGACCTTGCTGGGGCTGAGACTTCTCGCTGCCCTCGCCGCCGCCGCAGCAACTCTTGTCATGGCTCTCAACAAGGAAACCAAAACTTTTGTGGTTGCAACCATTGGAACCACCCCTGTCAACCTTACTCTCACTGCCAAGTTTCAACACACCCCTGCTTTTGTGTAAGCTTAATTAATCTCCTCCATCACAACTTTTATTATTTCTGGTAACCATGTTGGGTCTCGACTAGTCTGGAGTCGAGTCACGTCAAACCCATATAAGGGGAAGCTGATCCAGCATGTGTATGCATTTATTTAACTATTATTACTATTTACAAACTTAATTATATGTTTATCATTAATGATGTGTATATATATAGGTTTTTTGTCATAGCTAATACAATGGCCAGCTTCCATAACTTGGTGATGATAATAGTGGATTTCTTGGGGACCAAGTTTGAGCACAAGGGTCATCTCCGCTATCTCATACCTGCCATTTTGGACATGGTACGTCCCGTATATATGTCTCACCTAGGTTAAGTTTAATGGTAATAATTGTTGTAGCTAGTTAATTTATGTGACACCAATGGTTTTTGGCAGCTGAATGTGGCGTTGGTCTCCGGAGGGGCAAATGCGGCGGCGTTCATGGCGGAGGTGGGGAAGAATGGGAACTCGCATGCGAGGTGGGATAAGATTTGTGATAAATTTGACAAGTTCTGTGACCATGGCGCCGGAGCTCTTATTGCTTCCTTTGTTGCTTTAGCTCTTATGCTTATCATCTCTGTCATCTCCATCCTTAAACTTCGTGCAAACTCCAAAAATTAATCCTCTCTATCGATGTGCTAGTTTTTGTTTCTCTCAACCATTTGCAATAATATTTGTATTCCTAATTAAAATATGCATGTAAAATTACTTTTCCATATATGTCAACTATGCCTTATTTTTCTAATATGCATGGCCAAATTAAACAAGACCAAAAGGTGCAAAGCAACATTTGAACAAAGACCAAAAGGCTATCAGCAAGTTTTGATGCTTCATGGCCAACAATCTCAGATTCTCAATGCTCTTTCAGATGCTTCAGAATACATTTAACTTGAAATTCTTAAATGCTCAAAAATTAACCTCATAATCAACCAGGTAAAGCAATAATATAAAACTCTCCCATTGGAGCTTGAAAGGAGAAATGATTTGGCTAAATATTTTGCTAGGTGAAAACAGTAATCCATACTGATCAGGAAAAATGAATCATTTTTTGTCGAGAGATGCTCCATCAACATTTATTAATTAGTATTGTAAAGCTCTAATGAAAATCAGATCAACCTATCTCTGTACAACCAGATGAATGAAGCAACGGGAAACATTTTCCTAACAAATAAACAAATGTCCTACCTATACTTTTTGCTTGATTTACAGGGATAAATTTCAAATGGGAGGGAAAAGATGAAAAATGAATCAGAATATGGTATCGACTGTAAGCTTCCTTTTCGGAGGAGTTTTCTCTATGATTTGCTTTTGCCGATCCATGAAGGTAGAACCCTTGTTAGCAAATAATCTTCGAAGATTTATCACCGAAAGCTCATTAAGGTTAGCAACTGCAAGATCAGCCTGCCCCAGATCGTACCTGCATGTTTTCATGTCAATCAACAGCTGAATACATAATTTGTAGGTTTCACAAGGCTTTTTCAACAAAATGATAAACTAAATTACAAAATGCAGAATTGTGAGAAAATAAATCCCTTCCTATCAGATGGTAACTCAAGACATAAAGTGTGACAAGTTGATATATTTTCCACAAAATCTTCGATTGAGGCAAATCTGTTACCAATGTGGTAAAGTTCTTGCTCAAAAGTCAACAATTACCATGCCCCTCATTTAAGCTCATGCAACAAGTTTGCTAATATGTCATATATGAGCAATTGGGTTTACTACCACTGTTTTGAAAGGTTCAAGCAATGCTAGATCACCTCCTGTTGGTATCACATTTCTATCTGACTTTTCGTCAGGAAACATGACTATATTGACTTCTCTAGTAAAATGACAATAAGTACAACCCCAAATGAATAGTGTGTGTGTGTGTGTGTGTGTGTGTGTGTGTGTTAAGTTCTTTCACTTATATGCTTCTGTAATTGCATCTCAAGCAACCAAGTATTTCAGTAAAAACATAAGGAAATACTATTATATTTCTTTTATCGAAACTTTCAGCTTCATATGCATGAATATACACCAATATTTTAAAAATATTTTTTTGTATAAACCACTGTCGAAAGGTCATAGACCTCAGCATATCAATGTTAATACCCAGCCTAGGATTACCCCATTGCGCTTATAGTAATGCTGCCTCATGTATTCAGTTGATAGATATAGATTTCTTTCAAAAAATTAATTAAGTTGTGCATGTAGTAATAATAGCAAGATTCTATGTTGCATGAAACACGTACGCAGGGTGAGCGCCAATCAATGCCACAGCCATCATAGTACAGTTGTGAGCTGCAGCAATGCCACGAGGATCATCCTCAAATACTACACACTTGGACGGTTTACGATCCAGCTGCAAGGATTAATGGAAGAATATCAAAAACAGAGGACAGTGACTTTTTTTTTTTTAAAAGCTTCTATAATTGACTTCAATAGTTTTTCTTTGTGGAAAATCAAGTTCTCCTTGTTCATTCAAGGAAACTGAGAATAATCAAACTTGTCAAACGTTGCAGTGAACTTTTAAAGGAAACATAAATGAAATTTTCAAAAAGAGAAGGAAAAATATCAGAAAGAAATTGCATATGCAAAGCCATGTAAAAGTTGAGCATTATAACAAATCCAAGTGTAGACCCCAAATATATGATGCTGTGATTTTAAATAGACCATACCTTCATAGCTGCTGAGAGAAATCTATGAGCTATCGACTCCATACCATCTTCCTCAGAAACTATTGCCTGCATTATGAAATATAGCTGTGAGCTAAGAACAATACTAGAAAATGACTGTAAAATTTATATATAAATTAACAATTTTAAAGGTGGATATTATTGTTGTCTAAATGGTCTCACGACAACCATCAAAGGATGAACAAACATTATACATTTTTCAAATCGGCCACTGCACAATATACATAGTGATCCAAAAATTATTTAAAATTTCCCAAAATACAATGTTTTTCAGGCTCATAGAAGAAAAATGAGAATAATTTGTTGACATGAAAAGTAGAATGGTGGCATGACAGAACAATGGCAGTTTGATTGTTTGTAAGGAATAAAAGTGGCATACACATTATCTGCCTGTCAAGCTCGTAACTACTATGCTAATACTATGATATATTAAAGAGCAGATTCCATTAGACTTCATAATGAAACAGTAATAATATAAGTTGACACCATATAAGAGATACACAAAAAAATCTTAGAAAGATAATGAACCTGGAAATATTTCTTGAGGCCAATTCGTTCTAAGGCATCAACCATGTTCCTTCGATCAAGGCCTGAAACCACGGCACAAGGGATTCCAGCTGTATGTACAGCATCAAGCCATTCTTCCAGCCCATCTATTGGCTTCCTTATCTGATTAAGGATTAAAGCAGCAATATAATCGTCAACTTGAAAGATAAATGTAAAACCATGAAACAGATTGAGCAAGATCTTACCTCTAGAAGATTATCATAATAAATCTGTGAGAGCCTTGACTTCAATCTATCCACTTCACCTTCTGCAATTTCCCATTGCAAGATCTAAAAGTATGGAATAATATGAAAGCTGTAATTTGTGGTAATATTTCAAAAAGAGAGAGAGAGGCCCTCATCTAATACAGCTTTTTTTTTCCTGATGTTCTTGCCAAAAATGATATTAAATTTTAAGAACTTAAAGAAAGGGAAAGAAGAATAGAATAAGTATGCTAACTAACAAGTCTAAAGCCCCATACAATCACAATAAGAAGCAATAAATGGATGATAAGTATTATCATGACTTCTGGCTCTTCATGATTCCTAGCTAGTAAACTACCTTCACAAGTTACATACTTACTCCTATTGACTTAGTACTCTGCCCCTGAGTCATACAAATAAATTTCTAAAATAAAAAATACAACCTATAAAAGCAATGCTCAAGCTTAAAAGGTAATAAATCAAAAAACATAATCCAAATATAGGAAAACCATTAAGTCCCCAACCTTATTGATTACATGATCAGCAGCTGCATAAAGCATCATCCTTTGAGCATCACCCTTTTCAGGAATTTCCTTTCCTGCACAAAGTTCAGCAAAGAAACATCGGAATCTCTATGATAGCAAAATTTCTACTTCATTAGCTGACTTCAAGGTTGATTAAAAAAAAAGAGCTTATATTCGAAATGGGAGAATTCAACCTTATATTCGAGCTTATGGTTGATTATGATGTTACTAAATCAGAAAGCCATTACTCAACATTTAGAGGTGGACATATCAAACAAACCTCGAGGATAGCTAATAAAAGTTATTGATTCCTCCACCATTTGTACAAGGGTATGAAGAACAAAATACACAATAACAAACACACCCAGCACCATATCCTCTATCCTGTATAAGGCTATAACTAACCTCAAATCCACATAAACACAGTATGTAACAAGCATGAATACATACCCTCTTCCAAGGCAAGTTGTTTCCAGGCATTTAACTTCAGAGTTCGAGTATCTGACTGAAACAAGCCAAAAAAAGGAAATTACATGCCATAGAGCAAAATGTGGATGATAACATTCAATTTAGCCTTTTAAGGTACTTTTATCTGATGCCCCACCCCATTAAAAGTTTCAAGCATAAAACCAAGTACCTTTCATTCTTAAGAGAAGCAAAGCTAAAAATATATTTAACATGATAGTCATTTATATTCTACTTGGTGAAGATGGCAATATTATAAACTTAATTTACTTAGTTAATCCCAATAAGAGAAGCATAAATAAAATTGATCAAAAGTATATATCCACCACCACATAACTAATTGTGACACATTGACAAGGTTTAAGACTTACCACTACATTATCCCAAGAGAAAATGAGACCATATGCTTCATCTGGTTTCATGGCGTAGCGAATTCGCTTTAAAAATCCTTCTTGTAATCTATCATTCAAGTAATCCTATTAGAACCAAAAAGAAAAACTCGTAAGCAAATAAGAAAGCCAAATTATTTGGAAACCCTGATAAAACAGTTAAATAAATGTATAGCATCATCTTAAATTCCTTACCACATCAACCTTCAAAGGACCATCCAGCCTAAAAGTCTCAAACCCTTCTCCATACTCAGCTCCAATTGCCTAAAGGACAAACAAACATGAACAAAACCATCAAAACTCATCAACACATACAAACAGAAAGAAAATACTAAACCCAGAACAGCACCTCTCGTTAATTTAACAGAATTTTACCAAATCCCATCTACTTTTCCAATAAATTCAATTCTAAACACATAAACCACAAATTAAGATATGGAAATTCCAACTCTTTTGGGAATGACACATTGATTCTCCTAAACAGGAAAAAACATTTAAAAATTGAAAAAAGGAAGTGCCATGAAAGAAACCCAAACAGAAGAGAAAATGGCTTGCTTGAAAACTAAAACACATTCTTGGCAACCCATCTCTTTTGCTATATACCAGACAATACGAAAAACACTGTAACTAATAAAGATAAAAGAGAAAACGGTACCTCTTGCATGAAAAGCTTGTTGGGTTTAACTGTGAAGCCATTAAAAGAGCCATTTTCATCAAACCCAGTTGAGTTTTTTACCACTAATCGATGATGAACCAAGTTTAACCGCTTCGATTTCTGTAGAAAGCCAAGCAATCATCACCACCATTAAAATTCAATACACCACTTGTAAAGGGTCACCAAAAATTTTATTCATTTATTTAAAAAAAAAAGAATTAAAAAATACAAACCGATAATATTAGCTTTGAAGGAGACAGTGAATGAGAAAAAGAAAAAGGCGCTCTTAGTTGAAGTATAGGAGAAGAGCCTCTCAAATTAGTTGAAGTATCCATTTTTCCTTTTTCTCGTGTGAGGGAAAGGAAACGGCTAAACAAGAAGAGAGGAGCTTAAAAACAAGAACAGCTTAAACAAAGAAAGGTTTTTTTTTTATCATTTTTTATTTATTGGTTTTCTTTAGATGAAGTGCACGTGTAATGTTCATGTGGATATCACGTGACTTTCATGTTAAGCCCGGTCCACAAAAATATAAATACAGATAGAAAAATCCAATTGAAATACTACTTACTCCTTTGGATATTTATTTATGGATATTTTATCTTTTTTTGGATAAATGACTTCTTCTTTGGAATTGTATTTATGAATTTTCTTTTTATGGTGATTTATTTATTTTTATTTATTTTAGTATAATTTTTTAGGATAAAATGAGAGCATATTCCATGCTCCTTTGTGGCAAACTCAAGTTTTCACATCACAGCCTTGTTAGATATTAAATCAATCTAAGAAAAGAGAAAAGCCTAAAATATAAAAGAAGACTTCAACTTGCAAAATGATGCTTCTTGCAACATAAAACAGAGAGGAAATATGGACAAAAATGGTGTTCCTCTCAATCTCAAGCTCTCAAGGCTTCAACCATGGTAGCCAAGTTCTGTTAGAAAAGCTGAAACTCCTAAAACTACTTTACAATAGCCAAATGACTTGCCTTTCTTTACAAATGGATCAAGTGGCAAAGACTTTTCCAACATTGCCGATTCGGATAGTCTCATTGACATAAAACAAAATTATGTTCAACATAAATGTGAGCCTTCTAAATTCAGTCCCATCAACTTGAGCTACACCACGCATCGGTCCCTTGTTGTGTTTCCCTGATTCATCAAGTTCATGATTTAGTAGTGCTGAGCATAATATTTCTGCACTTAAGTTGGTTTTAAGGTAGTCAAGATGAGAAGTAGAAGTGACTTTGCCTTAATCTATCTTGCATATCATGATAAAAAGATTATCTTAGACATGTACAAAGAGTCAAAGACTTTAAAAGTACCATTTACTTGTGTTTAGATTTTCCATTCCTGCATGCAGGTAATGTTATTCTGATTCATCATCATCCTCAGATGTTTCATAGTACCCATTTTCTTCATAGAACTGTAAATTCCATCAGAAAGAAATGATAAGAAACTTAATAGTAAAGGACAGATAAAATTAGACAGATGGAGAAGTCTCTGCCCTATTGAATATTTTCCATGCTTCTGAGTCTCAAATACATAGACAAACCTGATCAATTTTTCCAACCATTGCTGAATCAGCCTCATCATCCTCCTTCTATGCACACCAGAATAAGAAAGAAGAAAACCATTGTTCAATCATCAATGCTTTATAACATCAATTTGGAAGAATATGCACACTCGGTAGCTTTCATTTTCATAAAGCTACCGAGTTATGAGGCCTCATTAGTCTTTAAAGAGTGTGTGAATTGTAAAAGCATCATTCAGACAAACATATTGTGCCGATATTGTTTAACACTGCTTGTCCCAAAACTACAAGATTAAATCAATGGTGAATAACTAGGGGAAAAAGTTGAAAAATAGTAAATTTGGTGAAAATCAGGCCTCAGGAGGTCATGTTGTTCAAAATCATTTGTCAATTGCATGATCACATCATGTCATCATTCATTCATTCAAAGTTTCAAACATAACTTATTCAGCAGTGTCACACTTAAATTGCTTTAGATAACAATACAAAACAGAATTCAGAAAGCACTTCAAATTTAACGATAAACATGACAAGTAGAATGATCAAAACATTGAGTCTCTTATGAGCTATGACCCTATAAAAGCAAAACAACTGAATTCACCAGTTCTATGAGAATGTACAAATGAATTCTACTGGACATAGTTTAAGTGAAATCTACGTTAATAAATCATAAGTCGAATTACCTTAGGAATAATATAGATATACTTCTCCAAATCAGCCAGTTTTGTGTAGAATGAGTTTTTCTCTTCAGCTTGCGTAACATACGGCTGCCTTTCCTATAAGAAAGAATATAGAAAGGTATGGGGATGTTCAATGAAAGATACCAATAAACAACTTCCTAAAACAATAAGAACGCATAATGATAACCATTACCTTCTCTGACATGCATTTCCATGTCTCAAACCCCTTTCTATCAATATCAATCAAATTTCCACCCTTGTTGGTGCTCATAAAGCCTTCCCTGGAAAACCCATGAAACACAACATAATTCACATTATTTTGGATTTTCTTAGTTTTCTACCTTCATCATTCATTGGTCCAAATCAACACCATAGTTTATTTCCTATATTAAGGTTGTGTTTGGGGGTTGGATGGATGGGATGATGGGTAACATACTTTAATACACAAACCATCATCCAATCCCATCCTTCCCCCAAACATATAGTAAGTCCCTTCTCCATTTCCATGTTGGCATGTAAAATCAGGATTCATAACGAATTAAGAGTTAAAGGTTTTAACTTTTAGGTGTTTTCCCCCCCAAGGCTCCAAGGTTGAAAGGTAGCCAACTTTGAAAGAAATTTATGAACTGCATGTAAGTAGTCTACGAGATATAAAAGTTGAAAACACTTTCCTAACTAAGACTTTTCTCAAATACATAACCATTAAAAAGTAAAAAAGGTAGATTCAGAGGAATGACTAGTAAAGTAAGCAATTAAAGTTGAGAAATTTACATAAAAATATTGAAAGCTGATCTGGGTTGCCATTGCGCAGGATATTCAGGCAGGGCAAGATTTTGAGTTCCAGAAACGCCCTTGAACCTCTTCAACTCTTTCTTCTTCTTATTCTCACATTCGTGCATATCAGCCAAAGCAATTGCCACCGTTTCACCACAAGTATCACTTCATCAACATCCCAAAAATACATTATACATTGCAGTATCAAAAACCCATTTCTCAAAATCACCAAAAATGAAGCATTGAAAGAAAAATGATCGATTATCTCCCAAAAAAAAACCAACAAATAAAAAAAGACAGAGCAATGTTTTCAGTATATAAGTATGTATTAGTACCAGTTTTTAAAGGCGCTACCATCAGGGGCACGGCGGACGATAGTAGCATGGACCCTTTTGCGGGTTCTTGGGTTATTCGCCATTGAAGCTCCACTTCAAAGCTCTGCAACTTTCTCCACCTTTTATGTAAAAAAATTAAATTAAATAGTGAAAAGCAAATAATGGCCACTTAATTGTGGAAGTGGAAATGTGGGACACGAAAAAGCCTCTCTCTTTTTGCTCATCAGCTTCGACGGCTTCGTGTGCCCTTGCTAACATACGCCTAAGGTGCTGTTTGCTTTGCTTGTTACCGATGAACAGAAATCAACTTTTTTTTTTGGTGATTTAATTTGATCTTGGATATAATTATACTGTATCCAACTATTCCTTCTTGTGTACTGTGTAGTATTAATTTTTTCTTATTTGTAGAAATAAATTTGATTAATTTTTATCTTGTTTTTTCCCCATAGATTATCAGTTTCCCACTAAACTATTTTGCGCGGGAAGGAAAAGAAGAAGCTTACCAAAAGGCAAGGAAAATTGGAAAAACAAATCCTATTTCCCGCGGTAAAAATTTTGACGGGAAATACTCCACAATTTTAATGGGTAAAAGATAATATTACTAAAGTAACTATCAAAAGGAATGCTAGAGGCCCATTAATGAATTGGGCTGAATCAAACTTGGGTAATTCGGAATTATTATTTCATTGGGCCGCAAGCCCGCAATTCTACATAGTACACTTAATCTAAACCAAATATTGGGCTCCTCCCTCCCCCAAAAATATTTAAAGCAATAAAAAAGAAGTACAAATATAGTATTTATGTATTTTCCAAAAAAAAAAAGTTACAATGACCTGGAAATTCAGGTCACGACACAACACGAAACACGTTTAGCTGTGTTCGTGTTTGGCTTATATATAATATAAAAATAAAATAATTTAAACCATATTCATTCAGGAAGGAAGGACTAAGGAGCTTCCAGTTTCCACGGCAAGAAATCTTCTAGTTTAGTTTACAAAAATGATTTGAATGCCATTAAACAAAAAAGCTATGAAGGGAGATAATAAAAAGCAAGGCACCCTCCTTAAGAAGAAGGGCAATAAAAGAAAAACAAGAGAAAATTTGCTAAATTAGGAATAAACCAATGTTTTTGAAATCGGACCAGCAAGGGAACCTGTGAGAGGTTTAGTCACCGGTTTGATTGGTCTGATCGATTCAACCATCGGTTTGGTCCATTAAGGGCAATTGAAATTAAAAAACGAATTTTATATATAATAAATATAATATGTTGCATAACAATGACATGAAAAGCTTTGTGGTAAAATTATTAAGTGGTTTATGACTTTTTTACTATATTATTATGGGTTCAAATCTCATCACAAACAAAATTTAAATATTAAATTTAGTCAATATTTATTAAAATCGGTCTGATTTTTCAGTTCAACCGTCAGTTGAACCGGTCAACACCGGTCATTGACCGATATTGACTGACCGGAAAGAACTATATTTTCCGGACCGAACAGGCCTCCTATTGATCCTATAACAACATGGATAAGTGTACCATAAAATTTCATCCATGACTACATCCCATTAAAACTAGGCAATGAGAGTACATGAAATCACCATATATTCAAACTTAGCCGGCTTCCATGCTGCATAGCTTTAAAAATCAGAGGGCTAATTCTTCAAGTTTTAGATATAAATTTGGTTAAATACAAAAAAAAAATTCCTAATGTTTTGTTTTTTTTTTTTTTACAAAATAATCACTTATGTTTTTTTAGACAAATTAATCCCTTACATTTCAAAAGTGAATCGCGTTAATCTTTTTTGGATGGCCCGTTAGTCAGTTGAGTAACGGCTGTCAGTATTGCTGACATGGCTTCTCCACATTAATTTTTTTCCCACATCATGTGGGTCCCATATAATAAAAATTAAAAAAAATAAATACCAAAAAAAATCCATTCTGTTTTTCTTTTGGGACAAAATAATTCCTTATGTTTTTTTAGACAAATTTTTCCCTTACGTTTCTAAAGCGAGCCCCGTTAATCCTTTTTGGATGGTTTGTTAGTCACGTGCCGTCACATGACTAACCGCCGTCAGCAATACTGACGTGGCTCCACGTTAACTTTTTTTTTTGCCACGTGTCATATGGGTTCCACATAATAAAATATTTTATTAAAAAAGTGTCATTTTTTCCAAAATATATTTTCCAGACACATGCCTTTGACGTTGCAATGGCCCACTTGCAAAAAATAATTCCTTCAAAGTTTTTTCATTCTTTTTCGGCTTAATAGCCACTTTGCGTCCTGTACTTTGCAAATTTAGAACAGATTGTCTGCTAAACTTTAAATTGTGCCACTTTGTTCTCTAAATTTGCAAAATCAGGCTAATTTACCCCTTGATTTAACGGTTGATTAACGGATCTGTTAAGTCCCACCAAATTTGTTGACGTCGCAAACTTGTGCTGACATGGCATTCCCACATGAGCGCTGACGTGGAAATGTCACATCAACATAAGTTTGCCACGTTAGCTAATCTGATGGGATTTAACGGAATCCATCACGTAAATAAAGAATTGGCTTGATTTTGCCAATTCAGGGGGCAAAATGGTACAATTTAAAGTTCAGGGGACAATCTGTCCTAAATTTGCAAACTACAGGAAGGAAGGTGGCTATTAAGCCATTATTTTTCTAAATATGCCAAAAGAACTTTTTCACTAAAATTACTTTCAATGTCTTCTGTTACTATTAGCTACCATTAAGATTAACTGCAAAGAAAAACAACATTTTGTAATGGTTCTTTGTGAAGAACCATTTCCTGATGAGCGATGGGGAAAACTTTTCCAAGAAACTTTGAATGTGATTCAGACAACTCTGTTTTCATTTGATCATTTTTACATGCAAAATCACAGTCTTCATATGGATGTATCGGTAGCCAAGCAAGATGCCAATTCATCTTTGTATAAGATGGAATGTGAATACAATAACTGCACCGAATCTTGTTTTCAAGGTAGGGGAGAGATCGAGAATATAGATACACATTTTCATTGCTGGAAATTTTACACTAATGCTTTTACATTTAAAGGTACATGAGTAATGTAACTACAATACAAAAAAAGGTATATATGCAAAGAACTATGGTCGGGACATCGAGGGATGACTCGAATTCAATTTACTATTATGAAACATCCTAGTACAGAAGAAGGTTAAATTTATGTTAAACCAACAAGAAATGAAGTTGAAGCTCAATGTTAGTGAACCATGATTCACATAAAGTAGGGCTAAGCATCTCGCTATCATTTCACAACTCTACCATTGTAGGGCTAAACTTGTCAATCTCATTAAAAAGCTCTTTCACCTTGAGAAACATAACATATATGTGGGCATGGATTCTAGAGATATATAGGAATTCATTTTAAAGGAATTCGTTCTAGAGATATATAGGAATTCATCAGTTTTACTTGGTAACGTTGGATCTCTTTAGTTTCTTTACTCGACTGTCAAAAGAAGCAGTCGATTTCTTTTCCAGACTCTCCTTAGCTCATGGATTCATCTCTGTTTTGCTTTATACTCATAATTCCCATTGTTTATATATACACACTTTTTTCATTGTCTTGGGTGATCATGTGATCAAGTTAACATATGCAATGTCACTTAATGAGTTACGAATCTACTTACAAGTCTCCCAAGCAATATTGTGACTTTTTTTTTATTTTCATTTTGATCCTTTTGCTGCAGTATAGAGCTAAATCTTATGATCTTTCAAATCTTATCTTATCATCAGGTTTTTAACTCATAAAATGGACAATTGAAGAAAATAATATACTGAGAGCTTATATTCAACAAAATGGCCATGGAATCTGGGGTACCTTGCTACTTTATGTTCAAGTCCTCATACACATTTATTGTTCTATAAACATTCGTAGCTTACACTAGAACTTG